>WOXC01006109.1:0-115000 GCA_011680675.1 Gymnobelideus leadbeateri | reverse complement strand
GAGATAAGAGCCTGAATAGGAGGACACTGGGAGTTGAAAAGAAGAGATAGAGAAATTTTATTGAGATCAAATTGACAGAACTTGGCAATTAACTGTATGACTGGGGATGGAAGACGGAATAATCAAAGATTCAATTTAATCCACTAAACAAGCATTTAAAACCACCATCATGTGCAAGGTACAGTGCTAGACCCTGTAGATACAAAACAAAACTGAAATGGCCCCTGTCCTCAAGAAGCTTATGTTCTATACTAGAAATGGAGGGTGAAACATATTTAAAGATAAATATAATTAAAATAATTTTTTGGCAGGGAATGGGGTAGGGGAAAGGATCATGAAAGGCCTCATGAGGCAGCTAGATTGTTCAGTGGATAGAGTGGTGACCTTGGAGCCAGGAAAACCTGAGTTCAAATCTTGTTTCAGCAAGTTACCTAATTTCACTCAACCATGAGGTTTCTTCATCCATAAAATTGAGAATCTGAACTTGATAACCTCTGACATCCTTTCCAGTCTCAAATCGGTGATCTTATGATGCAGGACCTTGACTGAGCCTGGAAGAAAGCTGAAAATTCTGAGAGGAAGGGATGATAAGGGACAGTATTCAAGGCTGGGCAGGGTAATCCATTCAAAGGTATAGAAGTGGAACATGGAATGGTGTTCTTGGGAAACAGCTAAGCCAGTTTGTTTGAAATATAATGTGTGTGAGAAAGAATAATATGAAATGAGCCTAGAAATGTAAGATGGAGCCATATTAGGATTTTAAATGCTAAACAGAGATATTTGAATTTTATACTAGAGGCAAGTGGGAAGCATTGAAGCTTCTTCAGCAGGAAGTACCATTAGTGCATGACTTGGAGAATGGTGGTACTACAAAAGAAAGAGAAATGTCAGAAGAAGGGAAGTTGTTGATGGGGAGGTGAACTCAACTCGCAACTGTTGAGTTTTAGGTCCTGGTGGGATATTTAAGTAGAGATGTCAGGCGGGCAGATGGAAATTTTAAACTGGAGTTCTGGTGAGAGGTCAGAAATAAAAATAATGATTTTGTACTCTTTTTATAGAGGTGATAATTGAAGATGGAGCAGTGTGGAATATTACAAAGAAAGTTAATAGTAGATAAAAGAGACAAGGACAGAGCTTTGGAGGATATCCTTATTTAAGAGTTGGGAGGAGCATATGGAAACGCAAAAAGATTCAGAGAAAGGAATGTGAGATAAATAAGAGGAGAACCCGAAAGAATGTCATGTTGTATATAACAAGTGAATACAGAATATCAAGAAGGAAGAACTGATCCAGCATCTTAGATGGTATGGAGAAGCCAATAAAGATAAAGAACAGTGGGGGGAGACCCTATGATGTAGTAAGGAGGTCACTAATGACCTTGGAAAGAATTGTTTCATTAGAGTGGTAGAGGCACAATCAGATATAATATGAAGTCTATGCACGTAGTTCATACTACTGCAAACTATAATGAAAATGTTCAATGCAAAATAATGTCTAAATGGTAATTTAGCGGTAAGTTCCATTTAATCAGGTCTCTTAAAATTAATAGCACTTCTAAGAATTTCCCTTGTGTGAATGGAGGACTCCCTCAAGGCATTTATTTGTACCCTATTTGTATTAAGAAAACAATTAAAAATGCATTTGAGAAATTTAAAGAAAAAATTAACTAGGTAGAGTTTGAATATTCAAATTTAAGGAGTCCAGAGAGACCAAAACTTATTAAAATCCATAAAAATGAGCCTGATGCTATAGTTACTCAGTTGAAAAGTGAGAAATGAAAGCACAATGATTTGAAAACATAAAAGGGAAATTAACGAGCCTAATTTCTGAACCTAGTGGTATAAAAATAAGAAAATATATAGTCTAGATTTATTGAAAACTAGGCAAACATTCCAGGATAATTACCAAACCACTTTGGTAGAGTGGATAGCCTTAGAGTCGAAAAGATCTAGTATAAAGGCTTACCTCCAACACTTAATGGCTGGGTGACCTTCAGAAAAAAGTTATTCAACCTCTCATGGCCCTGGGTAATTAATTTATAATTTCCAGAAAGGTACTAGCCTACATTGGTGGCAAGAGTTTCCTTATCCTACCATCCCTACTAGTATCATCAACCTGCATTTCTTTCCTCCCACTATGGTTCAACTCTTTAAGGGAGTCACTTATACTCAATGCCACCACTTCTTCCCCTTTCACTGTCTTCTAAACCCTCTGCATTCTGGTTTCCAGTCTTATCCTTCAGATAACACTGCCTTCTTCAAAGTTACAAATGATTACTTGGTTGAATTCAATGGTCCTTCTTAGTCTTCAAACCTCTTGACTTCTCCATGGCATTTACCACTACAGAATACAAAAAATTTTGGATACTTTCTCCTCTATGGGCTTTTATGACATTACTCTCCTGTGTACTTCTGTGTACTTCTGTGTACTTCTCAGTCTCCTTTGCTGGATCTTCACCCTGCAAAAGTTATGGCTTGCTAATCCTGAGTGACCCACAGGTCTCTATCCCTGGCCTTGTTTTTTTCTCCCTCCATACTATTTCAGTGATTTCATCAACTCCCAGGAATTCAGTAATCATTTCTATGAGGATGATTCTCAAATAATCTCTCTCATAAGCTACAGTCACCAACTGTCTTTTGGGCATCTCAAATTGGATGTTCCAGTGGCATCTCTAATGCAACCTATCCAAAACAGAACTTGTCATTCTCCCCCACTCCCCCAAGCCCTCCTATCTTCTTTAATAGTACTAAAATTACTACTATTCCTCAGTCACTGAGGCTCTTAATTTCAGCATCACTCTCCACTGTTCACTCAAACTCACCCCACATATCCAATTTGTTATAAAATATTAGTGCAGATGCTCATTTGTTGAGGCAATGGAAGTATGGCTTCCTGTAGCGGCAAGCACCCCAATATCCCCAGGGTGACTGCCAACACAGGTTCTTAGATCTGCTTTTCAAAAGGAAAGCAACTCAGAATGGGTTAACAAGCTTACTTTAATCAAACAAACATACATTACCTAGTTCAGGGGAAAAAGGTCAGCACCCCGAACTTTAGAGTTACAGAACTTACAGATCAGACAGGCTTCCAAACTGTCCTACCATTATATCAATACCAAATCACAGTTACCAGAGAGGGAAGCATCAACATCTGGGTTTTCAAAGCCGGGGGGCTCTCAACAACGGCTTCCCAGAGTCTCATCTGCTCAAATCACACAACACTTCTCAAAGTGAGCCCCAAAGCAAAGCCTCTCCTCAGGGCTTATAGAGCCTTCTCCTGGCTCAGAGATTGTAACAACCTTCTGGACCCACTGCCCAATCACAAAGTATCAAGGTGTGGGCTTTCCTGAAAAACAAGCCTCCCACCACAGGCTCCAGGTGCACTTAAGCTAGGGGCAGGGAAGATCTTTAAATTTACATTTCCATTACACTTCCCTATTGTAGAGAGAAAAAAAAAGCATTGCTCATTTTATGCTCCTTGATTCATATTTTTATTTTCAATACAAAGCAGGTGATTGGTTCTTAATTCTCAGTGACCAATAGCAAACAAGCTTTCCTCCTCCACTGACTAGGGAATAGAATTCCCACTCCAGTGTTACTACCATCCCTGCCCCACCTTGCACAGGAGCACCTGTTCAAGTACCTGTTCAGTAGTCACAATGGTGGCACATATCTAAGTAAAGTCTGAAGAGACATTATTTCCTCCTACCATTTCCCATTTGCACATCATATAAAGCCAGAGTCACCAAAGAAGACTCTGGGGAAATTGACCTTATTACTTGAAAATGCCTGTTTTGCAGATAATAGTGTGGTGATTGTATCAAGTCACAAAATATTCAATGAGATTGTACTAATAATCCATACAGTAAAAATGAAATGGATGAAAAACATCATTTGCCGAGATGGTGACATGCAGTTAGAAGATGACCACACTGAATTTGTGTGTGTGGATATGCATGAATATCTGTGTGAGCAGTGCAGATTGATAGTGAGTTGAGCTCATAGTTGAATAGGAAAAAATAGAGGAATTTAAAGTGCATTTATTAAATTGTATAGTGCCTATAATGATCCTGAGACATTGCCTGACATACTTCATCTTTTCTCCATGTTTTTGAACTGTTTTTTTTTTTTCCCTAAGACCAAAGATATTCTCCCTCTTCACTTTTTCCTCTCAGACTTGCTTGATCCTCTCAATGCTCTGCCCAAGCACCACTTCTTAAAAGAGGCTTTTGGCAATTTCACCCAGTTGAGGTGTTCCCCCATCTCAAAATTTCTTCCTATTTACTTGTGTGCATATTGTTTCCTCTAGTAGAATGTGAATTCCTTGAGAATAAGAGCTGTTTCATTTTGATCATGTATCTCCAGGACCTAGGATAGTAGCTGGTGTTTAATAAATGCCTGTGGAATTTAATCTTTAGTACAATTGTTTTCCTGGCAATGCTGTATAGTTGATAATCTTGGAATACCCCCACTCTAAAGAATCAAAGTTAGACATGACTGGAAGGGCAGAGGTGAGACATACAGCAGATACAGTTATATTTAAAGTATATTTAAATGATTCCTCTGTTTAAGAAATGTGAGAGAAACTGAGGGACTAGATGGTGGACCTGTTAAGTGGCAAGAGTAAGGAATAACAAATGGATAGCCTGTGTGCTACAATGGTAACCAAAAAGGGTGAAAAGGTACCTAGAGGAAGACTTTCAAATATATTGAGTAGATCTATGGGATACCATGGACAAGGATCTCACTCAATGAGTCATTGAGTCAACAATCATTTCCTACCACATACCAGGCACTGTATTGGGGCATTGCAGGGATAGATTGCAATTTGTATACACTGAGGAATTAACTACATTGATGAAATCACAGGTCCTTTGAAGTATTAAAGAAGCACTTTCAGAAGTACACTAAAATGCATAAAAGATGAGCAGTGTAAATATAAATATTTTATATTATCCCATAAGTTTATCAAGGGGTTTTAATGAGATCTCAGTTCATATTATTCGAACCACCAACTTGTTTCTTTCTCATTATTTATTATTTAGGAGTGTTTTATATCTTATTTTCTATTTAGCACTTTATTTTTTTGACTTTTTACATATGATATTTCTGATTTTGGTATTCATAAAGTCTTTTAGGTTTGAATCATAAATATTAATCCAACATTCTTAAGTCCAAGAAGATGGATGAAGATCATCAAAACCTTTTATTTTATCATATGTTAGTAGTTAGCATCCATACATACATACATACATCACGAGCAGAGCATTAAGATCTGGGAGGGATTATAAAGGAAGTTTGACTCATGTCCTCCCATATATTACACTGTAATTGGGTAGAGAAGAAAAAGCCCACAAATATATATGTGTATATATATATATATATATATTTAAAATACATATATTTAAATATATTTTAAATATATTTAAACACAAGTAATATAAACAAATAGTATAAAAAGTAGCTATTTTAAATTATATACCTGTCATAATTTAATACCTATTAAATATTAATTATAATACCTATTAAATACCTATATATGACTTCATCTATGTGAGTATTCCCTTCACCAATGAAGATTTCAACTCCCTCTTTGATTAATTTCATTAATCAATTCATTAATTTCTATTGACTAGGAAAATGCATAAACTAGTGGACAATTCTCTGATCATCAGCCTTCTTCAAACTTAGCTAGCCTGGTCCTTAGATCACAGAGTAAACTTAAATTGAAAAGCTTTCCAGCTGTGTAGGACCTGCCAGAGACTATATTCTACTAAACTAAACTTCAAGAATCCAGGATCACCCTCATGCCTTGGTGAGACAATAGAGTCAGAATTCATTGAAGGCTAGCTTCCTACAGTAGTTTTTTAAAAAGTTCCTATAAATAGAGTGGCCTAGTCAATATAATAAAAATTTAAATTAATTTACATTTAAAAATTTAAGTTAATTTACTTAATCCAGTGCCTGACCAAACAACCAAAGTTTTGCTTTAAAGAGCTGGTAAAAATAATAATGAAATCCATTTGGAGGAACGAAAGGTCAAAAATCTCAAGGGAAATAATGAAGGAAAAAGGTGGAAATGAAGGGGGCTTGCCAGGACTAGATATCAAAATATGCTACTAGTCAATAATCATAAAATATGATTTGGTACTGGTTACCAAATAGAGTTATCAGTAGAATAGTTTAGTAGCACAGAATACAGAAGGAAACAAACACAGTAGCCTAATAGTCAATACCCCTAAAACCCCAGCTATTCACTATTTGACAAAAACTGCTGGGAAAATTGGGAAGCATTCTGGTAGAAATTATATCTAAACCAACACTCACACCATATGCCAAAATTTGCTCTAAGTGTATACATGACTTAGACCTAAAGAATGACATCATAAACAAATTAAAGAAGCAAGGAAGAAAATACGTTTCAGATCATGGTGGAAGAGTTCGTGACCCAAATTTTGTTACTACCTTAAGGTTTATATCTTAGGACCTAAAACATTTCCAAAGGACACACAATGGAATATACCAGCCACATCCAGAGAAAGAACTATGGAGCTGAAATGCAGAACAAAGCAGACTACTTTCTTTTTTGTTTTGTTTTGTTTTGTTTTTCATTCTCTTGGTTTTCCCCACTTATTATAATTCTTCTATCCAATATTACCAATGTGAAAATATGTTTAATAGGAATGTATGTGTAAAGCCAATATCAGATTGGAAGTCATCTTAGGGAGGGAGGAGGGGGAGAAAATTTAAAATTTATGGAAGTGAATGTTGGAAACTAAAAATTAATAACTTAATTTAAAAGATTCATATCTTAGAAGTGAGACCTTTCTCGGAGAACCTGGGTACAAATATCTCTCTCTAGTTATTTGTTTCCCTTCTAATTTTGGCTGCATCGTTTTTCTTCATGTTAAACCTTTTAAATTTTATATTATCAGGGGCAGCTAGGTGGCGCAGTGAATAGAGCACCAACGTGAATAGAGCACTGACCCTGAAGTCAGGAGGACCTGAGTTCAAATACAGACTCAGACACATAACGCAAAAACTAGCCATGTGATCTTGGGCAAATCACTTAACCCAAATTGCCCTACCTTCTTCTTTCCAAAGAAAAGCAAAAAAAATTGTTTATATTATCAAAAACATCCATTTTACCTTTTGTGATCATCTGTAATGATTCTCAATTTAATCATCTTCCTAATGACTAAAAAGGCAACGCTACATAATGACTGCAGAGTTGTCCTCAGAGTCATAAAGATGAGCTCAAACCCTATCTCTTAGGCAAGGTCTCATGACCTCCAGTCAGTCATTTAACGTCTCAGAGCCCCAAGCAATTAAAACCATAAATTTTAGAGAATGTGCCAGTCTGCTTCTCATCCACAATTCTTTACACCAATGAAATCATTAGCCTTCTCCAAAAATAAATATCAAGGTTTTTTTCACTCAAAAATAGACTTTCCCAATTAAATGTGTGTATGTGTAAACTTTCCCAATTAAATGTGTGTATATGTATATAGGTATGCATATATATATAATGTATGTATGAATATATATGTATTTGTACACATATATATTAGTTTAAACATAGGCAATTTTCTGCATTGTCTAATAAGGATTTTCAAAATTTTATATAGAAATAATAACAGCTGAATTTATTTAGTTCTTTAAAGTTTGGGAAACATTTTTAAGCATAATCTCATTGGATCCAAATACCACTGAGGAGATAGGTGTTATTATTATCAATTCATTTTTAGAACTCTTGCCCTGGGGATGAATGAGTGAATGAAGTACTCACATAGCTCACTATATATAACCAGCCCAATACCAGACCTATCCATCTCATCTAGCAGTCCACCCTGGCCATTTTGCACCTAGCTCTACCACATACTGTCCTTCCCTTTATCCCCACCAGGAACAGTACCCTAGGACTGGACCTTCAGAAATCATGCTCTAATCTCAGAAAAATTTACAGCTAGGTCCTGATTAGTGGGAATTCAGTGAAATGATTGCATTATTTGAATATGAACTGATTATTTCCATTGGGCTAGAACCAATTACCATATTTTACATGGTTAGAATTTCTTTTTTAATCAATTTTTAACATTCATTTGTAAATTTTTGAGTTTCACGTTATCACCCTTCCTTCGCCCCTTCTCCACCCTTTGACAAGCAATATAATATCAAATATATGTGTGAAGTCATACAAAATATTTCCATATTAGCCATGTTACGAAAAATAATAAAGCAAGAAAAATAAAGGGAAAAAAAGTATGTTCCAATCTGCATTCAGAATTCATCAATTCTCTCTCAGCAAATACATAGCATTTTTCATCATGGGTGCTTTGGAACTTTCTTGAATCATTGTCTTAATCAGAGTAGTTGTCTTTCGTGGTCATAGATTCCCAAAGTAGGCAATAATGCCCTCCTGGGGGCCCTAGAATGATGGGGGATGGTAGTAGCCTCAGGTGCATTTGGGGAGCATTGAATAAATATAAGAAGGTGGTGGAAACATAAGGAAAGTAAAGAAGAAAAATTTTTGAAAAGCTATTTATACATGTTTCATCTGTTGTATAGACTGAGTTAAAAGTCATAATGATCCTATTATTTTCCAAATAAAATATTACATGTACAAATTGCAAGTTATAATTGATCAGTGGTCAAGTTTGCTAACAGGTCTTAATAAGTAAGTGGCATCAAAATTTCAATGCAGGGGAAAAACACAAATTTAAAATAAATTATTAAATTTAAGATGTGTCATTCTTAAATATATATATATGTATATATATATATATATATGTGTATATATGTGTGTGTATTTTGAAATGACGAAAAATTTAAAAAACAACTGTTAACAGTTGTAATGGTAATGTAAAATAGATTTCCAGGGGGGGCTGAGTAATTTTTTTTTAAAGGGGGCAGTAGGCCAAATAAGTTTGGGAACCTCTGCAGGAGTTCATTGTTACTGTGTACAATGTTCTCCTGGTTCTGTTACCTTCAGTTTTCAGCAGTTCATGTGTTTCCAGGTTTCTCTGATATTATTCCCCTTTGTCATTTTTATAGCACATTAGTATTCTTTCACAATCATATGTCACAACTTATTCAGCTATTCCCCAGTTGATGGACACTCCCCTCAAATTCCAATTCTTTACTACCACAAAAAGAGTCACTATAAGAAAATTTTGTATATATAGGTCCTTTTCCCTTTTTTATCATCACTTTATCTCCAGACCTAGTAGTGATATTCTGGGTCAAAGGATATGCACAATTTTGTAGTCTTTTGGGTGTATTTCCAGATTTTTCTCCGGAATGGTTGAACTAGTTCACAACTCCACCAATAGTGTGTTAGTGTCCCTATTTTTCCACCTCCCCTTCAGTATTTGTCATTTTCCTTTTCTGTCTTGTTAGCTAATATGATGGGTGTGAGGTGTTTTCATTTTATCTAATCATCAGTGATTTAGAGTGGGTTGTTTATTTTTGGAAGGGGGGAGGTGACTTGCCAAAAGTCACACAGCTAGTAAGTGTGTCAAGGGTGTGAGGCAGGATTTGAACTCATGTCTTACTGACTCTAGGGTCAGTGCTCTTCACTGCACCACCTAGCTGCCCCTAGTGTGTGTTTTTTTTTTTTTTACAAGCAATTGGGATTAAGTAACTTGCTCAAGGTTACACGGCTAGTCATTATTTATGCGTGGGTGCTCATTTTCTGAGGCCGGATCTGATCTCGGGTCATCCCAACTCCGAGGCCGGCGCTCTTACTCACTACGCCACCTAGCCACCCCTTTAGGGCAATTGGGGTTAAGTAACTTGCCCAAGGTTACACGGCTAGGTTTTTTTGTTCGTATGGATTAAGTGTCAGAGGCCGGCTCCGAACTCAGGGCCTTCTGATTCCAGGGCCGGCGCTCTATTCGCTGCACCACCTAGCCGCCCCCTAGTGTGTTTTTTTAATATGACTATTGATAGCTTTGATTTTTTTTCTTTTAAATATTGTTCATAATAGAGAAAATTAGAATACATGTATACCACTTCAAGGGATTCATCATTCTCTTCCCACTAAGTGGCTGTAATCCACTCGACTTTGGATGTCCCTCTACTCCCTTCCATCCTTTGCTTTGGGGGCAGAGATCAAATCAATATGATCATGGCTTCTGGAAAGACCATGTAAATATATTGTCCTATATATCAACTCACTATCTCTTTTACTCCCTATATCAAAGTCCCCTTTCCTGGTTATCAGTCCCCTAATGTATATTGTCTCATATATTTGTATCCCCAATGCTTATTAAACCCATTTGGGTACTTAATTTTTTTCCCTTTTTACAGATGAGGAAATTGAGACTCAAGGGAGGTTAAATGATTTGCCCAAGGTCATGTTACTAGCAAATATTTCAAACAAAATTGATAGCTAGTGTTCCTATCTCCAAGTCATAAGTACTGAAGCACTCTGTCCATGCTACAGTATATATCTAAGAGAACAACCTGTAATTTAAATTATTGGCCACAAATAATGCTTTAAAAACTCTTCACAAGAAAGAGACTGCTTTATATCATAAAAGGAGAAATTCTATAGCAAACTTAGGGTTTGAATCTTTTTCTTTTCAATATTTTATGAATTAGTCACATGATAGATTATCTTTTATCAAGGAGACAGTAGAAATCTTCTTTTAGTCCTGAGTTAAAATTGGTTATTTAAATGTATGTCCAAGGGGCAGCAAAGTGGTGCAATGGATAGAACACCAGCCCTAAAGTCAGGAGGGCCTGAGTTCAAATTTGGCCTCAGACACTTACTAACTATATGACTTTGGGCAAGTAACTTAACCCAAATTCCCTCACCCTCCTGCCCCAATAGATGTACATCTGAATCAAATTTGTGAACTTAAGGCCTTCAGCCGTTTTGCAGCTCCTACTTCTCCTATTTTCATTTGTGGCTACTCAGCTTCGTGCTGTTTATAATCAATGTCACTAGAGGAACTGTGAAATTGGAAGATAACAAAAGCCAGGGAAATTAGTTGATATGTGTTTAAGACACTTGATATTTGCAGTTTTATATTGTGTCTGCTAAACTATACTACTCAACATTTGGGAAAGTATGAGAAAGTAACAAGAAACCTTCATCATAAAATCTCTTTGCAAGGCAATTTGTAAAAATATTGACTTAGCTCTAATAGAAAATGTTGGTTTCTTCAGCAGTGTGCTAAATATTGCTTTTCTCTTTATCTGATTTTGTTTTCTGAGTCTAAATACATTTTAATCAATGATTTTACTGACAGTACTTTGGGGGCCTGTTTAATAATCAGATTCCCTTGAGGGCCTTTCCTAACCTGTGACAATGACCCATTCAAGTAATACAATTGTACAGAAAAGAGCAAAATGCAAAGAAAGCTATGCCAGGGGGGCTCAGGCATACTTCTTTACAATCCATCTGATGTACTGACTCTCACTGAGTTTGTTCTCTATAGGAAAACATCAAAATGAGTCAGAAAGAGTCCAGACTATAAAAAGAGAAAGATCTTCTATTACTGTTGCCTGTCTATAGAGGTTAAAAGGCCATGTTTACATATGCTATATATGTATTAGGATAAGAGCTTGTTCATGCATGGGATTGTATAATTTAATGAAAAACATGGTTACTATCATCATCTCCAACCTGTTTTATTGTTTTTAAACCAATAATACATAGGACTATGCAGGGGTGGGGAACCTATGTCCTCGAGGCTACATGTGGCCCTCTAGGTACTCAAGTGCAACCCTTTGACTGAATCCAAACTTCACAGAACAAATTCCCTTAATAAAAGGATTTGTTCTGTAAAACTTCAGTCAAAGGGCCATACCTACAGGCCCTAGAAGGCCACATGTGGCCTCGAGGCCTCAGGTTCCCAACCCCTGCCACTATATGATAGTACCATATATAATAGTATCAGTTGCTAAAATGTTCATGTGTATATCTTTTTTTTTTCTGGCTTCAGAAAATGATGATAATCTGAAAGGCATGAAAAACAGATTGGAAAATGCTAATGAAAAGAACGGTGACCTCCTAAAAGGTTTGAATGACACACTGGGAAAGTTATCAGCCATTCCAACTGGTAAGCAGAAGCAATAATTGCGAATTCCATTGAGTGTGGTCATTTCCATCTGTACCTTGGCAATTTTGATATTTTCCCTAAAATAATATTCCTAATGGTTGGCATACCTACTTAATACCTTCTGATTGTTAATTTCTTCTCTTTACTTATAAGGAAGATATACTACAAGCTATATCATATTTCCGGTTTAATTTTTGTCTCTCTCCCCAAACCAGACATCTGTAGGCCTATATTTCAGAGGAAGGAATAGCTATATTTATATAATATTATTTTGCTAACTTCAAGGTTTGAATTAATGGGAAGGAAAGAAGTCATAATCATTCAGGAAAGCTTCAGCCCTGGTTTTACTGGACTTCAAGATGATGGTAATTAACTCAGGAGTCTAGTACATTCCATATATATGCAGGGAAAGCTCAATATTTGAAATATTTTGACTTTCCAAAAGGCCTTGATGGTATAGCATTGTATAGTGTTGCTTTAATATACAGCTTAATATACAGAAAATATGTTTCTATATTTTTCCCATGCTATGTATAAAGCTGCTGAATTGAACTGACTAGAAGTCAGTGTTCTCTGGGTTGTGAACAAGGGGATGCATATGTATGTGTATTTGTATGTATACACAGATGCATAAAATAAAAATATTGATACCCTTATTATACATATAAGTGGTTATATTTCTGTTTTACTTATTTAGTATTATTTTTCCTTACCAAAAAGAGGTGGTGTGTTTTTTCTTTTCAAAATTAAAATTGTAGATAGTTTTCAAAAAGTCCTTATCACCTGCATTATAGAAAATACTCTCTGAATTTCGAGTGTTTTAGTAGCTAAAATGAATATATTATACATGTACACATAAATATACATTATAAACACACATATATAGACTTAGGTATAGGTATAGATAGATATAGCTAGAGGTATAGATATAGATAGATAATCATTAAATATCATATTTTGGACAAGGTCTGAATTAGACTACTTTTCCTTACTTTAAAAATGCCTTTTTCTGTGTCAGCAACTCCAGAGACTAGATAAGCCTGAAAGTGGGATTTCCCCTTATCTTGGGACATATTCCATATGGGAAGGAAACAGACATCCTGAGACCATAAATTCCAATGGGCCCTGTTTTGTCCATTGTCCTGTCAATCTGTACTTATGGTCAAGAAACTTCTTTTTTCATGATATGGATAGTAACATGTGGAGATCATAAATTTGTGTGACACAGCCACCCTGAATTGGGATGGTTCTAAAGCATATTTAAACTTTGTGAATATTTTGTTCAGGAGTTAGAACTCAGCCTAACTCCTTGTAGAAGTTTGCAAGTTTTAAGAGAATAAAATGAAATAACTATATATCACTATTTGTCTCCTTTAACCAAACTTTTTAAAGGTTAACTATACACACACACACACACACACACACACACACACACACACACACACACACACACCCTAGTATTCCAGTGGTTCTGTTTCATCTACAAATATATAGAAAAAGAGAGTCATTATAAAAAGAGAAATATTAAAGTATATATATTTATAAACAGTCATTTGGACTTTATGTAACCCATACAATAAAACCTATATGTAATATATATATACAGTCTATATGGTAGTCAAAGTATATGCCTATGATTTATATTAAAATATACATATGTGCTTTATATATATACTTGAAATATGCATATATATAATATGACATGAGAAGTGTAAGCTTATTGTATACTTATGTGTGTGATACATACACACATATGTACATATATAAGTGTGTGTGTGTGTGTGTGTGTGTATTTAAAAGTATCTATGTCCTTAAATTAAAGCCAGGGAGTCCATTAATTTATTTATTTTAATGCTGGGAATTAGAATTAAACCTGAAGCCTCACTTTGATGAATCTGTGTGGTTAATAAAAATATTTTTTCTATTTAATATGGTGAGCAGCAAATCATAGTTTTCCAAAAGTCCATGTCACCTGCTTAGCAGTAAATGAAAGGAAACTTACAAGACCACATAATGCTTTAATACTAGAAAATGAATAATATGTGTGCTTGTGTGTGTACTTTAAAATGTCCCCGTGTTCTAAAATTAAAGCTATGGTGTCCACCCATTCATTTTTTGTCCCTGGGAAATAGGATTAGATATGAAACCTCACTTTGATGAATCTACATAAGTCTTGAAGATTAATTTTTCTTTTTAATATGTTGAACAGCAAATCACCATACTCCCTTGTATAGTGAGTATTGAGAATAATCACTTTGCTATTCTGACTTAATCAGGTATTCATAGTAGAGGATCCTGAGAAAATTTAATTTAACTTTAAAAAAAATCTTCATTTTCTACAACTGAGACTTAAAGTTTAGCCTGTTTTATTTGGAAAGAAATGATCTTGAGGTCAACCAACCAAGGATCCAACTTTGACAGTCACAAATGAAACCATAATAACCTGACCCTTTGTTTTGACTTCCATACTCTCTACTGCTGACAGATACAGCTGCAAAATTGCAAGCTGTTAAAGACAAAGCAAGACAAGCCAATGATACAGCAAAAGACGTCCTGGCACAGATTAAAGATCTCAACCAGAACCTTGCAGGCCTGAGGAACAATTACAATAAACTGGCAGATGATGTAGCCAAGACAAATGCTGTGGTAAAAGACCCTGCCAAGAACAGTAAGCTCTTATATTTATTTTCATTATGACTTTTGCTCCTTTACTCTAAAATTATATCATAAAATCATAAAATGCTAAAACTGATGAGGAACTTTAGCCCAATTTTACAATTTCAGTCTAGGATACCAATGGATCTGTAACCTCATCAGGATAATTGTTTTCTTCATTGATGCAGATTGCAGCACATCCATCTCTGCCCATCCTAGGGAACTCTCATCCATGTCCTCTCATTAGTTCAGCACGAGGAATGCACCTAATGTCCAAGGTGTTTTCCTGGAGTTCTCCTGACATTTCAAGTATACCAGCAGGACTAATAAATCCATGAAACAATCTTTGATTTTACAGCTGAGGAACTTGAGACCTAGAAAGTTTAAGTGATTTGATCCAGGTGACAGAGTGAGTTGGTGACATAGTTAGAACTAGAACCTAGGACTTTGGATACACAAGTCCAGTGCCTTTCCCAGCATGTCAAATGGCAGTTAGATAATGATTCTAAAACCTCCCATGGTGGTTTGACACTTGGCATAAATACTTTCTTATCTTCATTGTAATGGAACATAGTTGTAGTCTTGGGGAAAAATGCATAGAGAATGGATGAAGTCTCATAGGATTCTAGAGCTATTCAATCTGAACTTCAGAAAAAGTCCAGGAGTAAAAACAAACTCAGTTTTCACTGAGGGCTAGCTTTTGATAATGATGTTCCAAATCCTAAAGACCCTATGTTGATTTTGACTGCATCCATATTAGTTTTCAAATCTTACAAACACCTCTCCAGAAAGGAATTTAGGGAGGCTCATTTCCCTCCCCTTCCACCCAGCAGCACTCAATATCTTTTAGCATAAAACCAGTAGGGCAGGGGTGGCTAGGTGGTGCATTGAATAGAGCACCAGCCCTGGAGTCAGGAAGACCTGAGTTCAAATCTGGCCTCAGATACTTAAACACACACAAAAAAACCCTCATCATGTGACTAGTTTTTTTGGGCAAGTCACTTAACCCCAAGTGCCCCCAAAAAAGCAAAAAATAAAATAAAATAAAAACCAGTAGGGCATTGGGCTCATTGAATTTCACTCAAAAAAACAGAGCATCTCTTATGAATATTCCTCAAGGGAGGAAGCTATTTAATAAGTATTTTCAAAGACATAAGCTATCAGAGAAATTTCTCACTCAATACAGCTATAGAAATTATCAAAAACAGCTTAATAACCATAGAGACACACAACATTCACATGCATAGCTTCCTTCTACAGGCTGAAAAATCAGTAAGACCAAATGGCCCACTAAATCACTTTACACAGTATTTCCTGAAAAGTTGAATAGAACTCCAAATGTTTGTAAAGGTAATATCATTTTCCCATTGTCATGATTTAAAATGATTTGTGTTAACTTTGAATGAATTTATAAATGATGACAGTTCAATACATTCTGTGTCTAAGTAAGGTTTGGTTTGGTTTTGGTTTTTTGCTACCAGTTTCTCCTTTGAGTGCAGTCCTTCATGTTCTCTAAATATAAGATGCAAAAGGAAAACTTTCTTTTCAATGAAATATGGCAATGAACGCTTTTGTAACATGAAAAATAACTCCAAAATAGTATGATTTTATAATTTTTTAAATATATATTGGCTTATCTTAAAAATGAGGACCCTTTGTAATTTGCAGTCTCCTATGAAAGGCTTAGAGAACTTTTGGGTATATAATTATATTATCTAGTCTCTGATTTTTTTTTCTAATAAACTGTCTTATTTTTTCCTTTTTGCCCTTCCACATTGATATCTACAGAAATCAGTAAGTATCATTTAACTTACAAGTAAGCAATTAACTTGTAAATGTTTCTCTGCCCCCTGCCTCCCTCCACCCCCGCTCAATGCTTCTACTTGACATCTGCTATTTTGGTGCTGCTCTAGGAAAAAGAAATCTTTTTTTTTTTTCAGTATTACTGTATTATTACCCACCATGATGAGCAGAATTTTCTCTTACAGAAAAGACAATAGCAATGTATAGATTTAGTTTCATTCTTGACACTAGTAGGATAATCTCCTGAGCTGTCTACCTACAGCAAAGGAAAAAAGCAAAACTTGAATTGTATACATGAATGCCATGCTTCAGTATCACCTAAATATTTTAGTACCAGGGAATAGAGAACACTTATGAATTGATCTAGGATTTCAGATTCCTTTTTTTACAACAAAGTTAACACTAATCAGACATTTTATTGTTGCTGTGTTCCCCAAAGCATGGTCTAAACAACCCATGAACCCTTTTTTGACAATCCCTGTGATCAACATAGAAAAGTCTGATTGGCTTAGAGGATCTAGGGACTTCACCAAGTCTCAAATGGCCCTTATTGTGACTCTGTCCCCTGTGACCTCTAAATATACTGCTGGCATTCTGTCAGCTTTTTTTTTCCCCTGGCACCAAATTAATTTTTGAAGCTTCAGGGTGGTATTAGGAAGTTGAAGGAAAGGAAAACAAATTGTTGAAAGGTTACCAGGAAAGTGAAAACTGTAGTTGTATTGAAGATCTCAAAGAAAAAAAATGGTGTTTTTATCTGAGCCAGAGACATGGCAGTTCAAAGAAGTAAAAAAAAAAACATGAAGAAAAAAAAACTTTTTTTTCTTTCAACTATGGTTTAATCAAGTTGCCAATCTATTATGGTCATTTTTAAAATATTTCAAACAATATTCAAATTCTGGCATTCATGAACATGAGACTAATTTTGCAGAACAAATGGCCTATTTCCAAATAACAGGTTAAAAAGATAATCAAAGATTTACTTTCATCCACTTCTGAAGATGAATCATCAGTGGGTCAATGTCAGCCACATGGGACATCTTTCATAGTGTAACCTGGAATTCAATGGTGGGGCTTGAACTGTCTCACTTTCATCAGGGGTGTCAATGATAGAATAGATAAAACAGAGGCTTATTTGGTGAATAAATTACCTTAAATCAGGTGAAGCTGACAGCATCTTAGAATAAGAAAAGATAATTATACCTCTAAAAATGTCTGACTTCCTCCAAGGGAAAAAAAATTACATTCTAGGAGTATATGGAATAGTATGTCTAGACACTATAACCAGTCATTCATTGTTTCTACTCAAGGCACCAGAAGGAAATGAGTTTGAATTGCAGCATGAGATATTTAAGTGATATGAGAAAATACTTTTTAAGGATTTTTCATCAGTGGAATCCTTTGCCAAGAGACATTGTGACAGTTACTTTCTTTGACATATGCAACAAGAACAAAAATTAAAGAGGGTAATTACCCATGCTTTATATGTAGACTGGCTTATGCAGTCATGAATTGAAAAAGAATGTCAGAGTAAGGTGACCTTTTCAAAGAATATTCCATCAACTTAGTTTCATAGCTAAATCTGCATTCTCTGAAGTCCAGTCCTATGACTGGAATTAGGAATTAAAACAATAACAACACTGAAAAAAATCATCATGTTATTTGCCTCTGATGGGACCCAAAGTGGGGCTCTCATGCTCACCTGAGTTTCTTTGACCTACTTCAGTACAGACTGATATCCTCATTTATCATTCCAATGCTTCATCTATTTAGTAACCATGACTTTTCTTTACTGCATGGCTAAGGAGAAATTCCTATTCCAGTAAGCTAGTTGAATCACCAGCATAACTTGTCATGGTTGGTCTTTGATTCTGTGAAGTTGCAGATGCAGATGCCACTGTTAAAAATCTTGAGCAAGAAGCTGACCGGTTGATAGATAAACTCAAGCCAATCAAGGAGCTTCAGGATAACCTGAAAAAAAATATCTCTGAGATAAAGGAACTGATAAACCAAGCCCGGAAACAAGCCAATTCTGTAAGCTACTTTTTTTTCTTTTTTCTCAGTATTGTTCAGTTATTGGTAGTAGTTGGTCAGTGTTATTCCCAATGGAATGACTTTGTCAGATTATACATTTGCTATCCGGTTCTTTTCTTCTACCTTGTAACTCTTGGGTCTATAATTCTAATTAGAAGTCACCAGGCAGGAGAAAAGTAATTATTACTTGGACATCAAGAAATTCTATTTTATAATATTAATAAGATATGTGAAAGGATAACAAAGGGGGAAAGGGCCCTCATTAATGATCTTTGCATTCTGGCAGGATATAGCAGCTCTAGCTGTTTAGAAGACCAACTGGATTTAAAGGATCATCATCAATTATTAACCTAGCCATCAGAGTGACACAGCATTTTACACACTTCCCTGGAGTGTAGTTCAGAACGTAGGAAGCAAAAACCATGTCGATGCTTCTACAGAAGCTTATTTTTATTATATTCAGTTAAGAGAGATCAATATTTAAATGTTCTAACTACAATGAATGGATGGATGACATAGCAAAATGAACAAGACATTTGTTGAGTACCTTGCGCAGTTGGCATTCAATAAATATTTGTTGAATGAATACATGAGTGTATGAATGAAATTAGATAAGGAAGTGGCAGGAAATAAGATTAGGTAATCAATCAAATAACAAACATTTATTAAGCACTTTCTACATTTGAGACACTATGCTAAGCTCTATGGCTAATTGAGCTAATTAATTAATCTAAGTAATTTAACAAGTTTAAGTTTAACAAGATAATCTAGATTTTATAGTAACCAGGAGCAAACTATCTGAGTATCAGTAGGTCTTCTTCCATTCAGCAAAGATGACAACCCTAAAATTAATTAATCTAACTAATCTAAGCTCATTGGCATACAATAACAAAAACAACATAGGCCCTACCCTCAAGGAACTTAGATTCTACCATATGAAATAACATAGAATCATGCCATTTGAGAATTGGAGGGAACCTCTAAAGTCATCTAGTTCACCTAAATATGAAAGAATTCCCTGGTATAGCATACCCAAAAAAGTGACCATTCAGTCTCTGCTTGAAGATCTCCAAGGAAGAGGAACCCACCACCTCTCATGCTAGCCCATTCCATTTTTGGAAAGCTCTAATTATTAAAAAAAAATCTTGGGATCAAGCTTAAATTTGTCTCTTTGCCAGAAGCATCTTTCAACTCTCCAACTGTGTGATTCTATGTTGGTACCCATAAGAGACACACATAGATAAATAAATACAAAAAAATAATAAAGAGTGATGGGGAAGGAGAGGCACTGGCATCTCAGCAAATCAAGGAAGTTCTCATGTATGAGGTGGCAGTTGAACTGAACTTAGAAGGGAACTGGAGATTGTAAAATGCAGAAGTTAGCTCAGAATATTTGCCATGACTGAACTATTTAGCATATACGCAAAGGCACAGAGATAGGAAATGGGAGGTCCTGTGTGAGGGATAATGTCATGTAGAGAGGACTTTGAAAGGGCTTTCAAAATTTCAGGATCACACAGGATCCTCTTTCTAAGGCCAAGAAAGATTAAATGACTTGCCCAAGGTGACACAGAAAGTAGCAGAGCAGGGATTTAAACTCAGGATCTTTGTCTCCAAACCCACACTTTCCAATGATTCATTTAATGTGGTAAGAAAAAGGAACTGTTTTTTAGGATGCTAATGATATAAATAGGTCCCTTTAAAATGCCCCAGTATTAAGAGAAAAAAATACTTTTAGCAATAGATTTTATCCTTTAAAAAAAAGTGCAAAAAGAGTATGAAATATCGAAATGCCTTGTCCCTTTCCTCAAATATTATCACATGATTACAAATTGTGAGCATCTTTCTTTCCAATTACTTATGGGGACCATTTGGTATTTGCAGAACTTTTTGGAGATGTTGCCCAACAGGCTCAACACATGGTAGCTAAATATCCAAGCAAAACCCTGACTGGATTGGCCTGTGATCCAAATTCACTCTTTCCCATCAAGAACTGAACAAAAAATTCATCAGGTTTAGATTGTCCATTTTAAATCTAATGCTAACAAATAGATCCTCTCTTAAGTGTGTCCCTTGGCTTTGAACTTCTTTGGATAATCCAAGTTTAGCAAGAATATCTAGATTTTATTGTAACCAGGAGCAAACTATCTGAGTATCAGTAGGTCTCATTCCATTCGGCAAAGGTGACAACCCTAAAAGTGGCCAAAGCAGTGACTGTAAGATGAAAGAATTCACAACTGATAAAGAGGAAAATTGCTAGAAGGCAAGAAAAAGGTGTTACAGTAGACAAAGACTGAGAAAGCAGTAGTAAGGACTGAGAAAAAGAAGATTTCAGAGGAGAGAGCATCAACATTAATCAGCTAATTATGCATGTGAGACAAAGGACAGTGTGGGCAACAAACTTTGCCCCAGGATGCAGACCTTCAGTTCAAATCAAACATATTCACTGAGTACTTGCTATGTTCAAGTTATTGTATTAGTCACTGTGAAAGATAAAAAGATGGTTGAGATATGGCTTTAGGATTTTACCGTACAATAATGGAGATAAGAAATATAACTCTAAGTACCAGAAGAGAATTATACAGCCCTCAGGGAGTTCAAAGAACCAGTCAGAGGAATCAAGATGGAGGATATACTGTATATTAGTGTGTCTATCATTATTTTATGATATGTTATATATTACATGTGTGTTTATTAGTGTATTTGTATTTACACATATACACATTTATACATACATGTGCGTGTACATATATGCATATATGAATATGCATGTATAAATGTATCTTTTTAGCTAGGTAGATAAAAAGATATTTAAACAGACAAGTAGGGCATTTATTGGACATTTACTATTATATGTTTAATGTTGTGGATACAAATGCTAAAACAACTGTAAAACAAAAAAGACAGTTCCTACTCTCAAGGGTCTTACATCCTAACATGGAAACATAAAACATAAAAGGGAACTGGACGTATAAGGTGAGGAAAGATGGGAAGGGGATTGTGTATCAATCTACAGAGTAGACTTCAAGGCAGAGTTATCCAGTGGCCAAGGCAGCCAGCAGGGAGATAGAGCAGTCCAGAGAGTAGGTGAGCCTGGGAGTAAAGGGTTGTCTGCCACATTAGAAAGTGAGTAGAAGGATTATTTCATCACAACTCCTGGCACATAGTAAGCACTTAATAAATGCATGTTATTTGGTTCATATTGCACTTAGGCTGGCTCTTAAAGAATAGGAAGGAATTCAAAAGTCAGAGATGGAGGATAGCATTCCAGGTGGAGAAAAAGGGTTGGAGCAAAGTTATTTGAATACATATCTGTTTACTACTACCCTTATTAGATTGTAAATTATTTTAGGGCAGCAATTGTGTCTTTTTTTAAGCCTTGAATCTTCAGCAAGCAGAAAAGTGCCTTGCACATAGAACTTAATAAATGCTGAACTGAGTGCAACTATCAAACTGAATTTTCCCCTTTCCCCCATCTCCAAGTGTTGAATGTCACCCATTCTCTAAGGACTAGCCCAAATGCAACGGCACTTAACAGCTAAGTGACCATAGGCAGGCCACTTCACCTCTATGGATCTCAGTTTCCTCATCTATAAAATGAGGAAGTTGAACTCTATAGATCCCTTCCAGCTTCAGAATTACAATCCTATGATACTATGCCCAAAATCAATCATTATCATGCCCCTACACCTACCCATTTTCTGAACTTCCCTGTTTCTTTCAAGGGTAGGTACCACCATCCTTCCAGTCACTCAGGTTTGCAATCTTAATTGTCATCCTTAACACCTAGCTTTCCTCTATCTCATATATCCAGTCATTTGCTAAGGCTTTTCATTTCTTCCACAACTTCTCTCTCATCTTTCCCTTCCTTTCTACTCACATGGCTAATAGCCTAGATCAGGCCCACACTCTCTCTTACCTGAATGACTGCAATAACCTACTTATTGGTCTCCCTGACCCAAATCTCTCCTTTTCCAGCTCACTATCCATAGAACTCTTAAAGTGATTTCCCTAAAACACAGGTCTGATCATGTCACTCCTCTGTTCAGAAAACTACAGTGACTGCCTGTTGCCTCTAGGAGCAAGTATAAATTCTGATACTTCAGGCCCTTCACGATCTGGCTCCAGCTTACTTTTTGTCTTATATGTTATTCCCTTTCACGTACTCTATGATCCAGTCAAATTGTCCTTATCTTCCTCATACGCAACATCTATTTTTTCCTATTGTTGGTTTGTTGTTGTTTTTTTGTTCAGTTGTTCAGTCACATCCAATTCTTTGTGACCCCACAGACCACAGCATCTATGTGGTTTTCAAGGCAAAGAAACTGGAGTGGTTTGCCATTTCCTTCTTCCTTCTGTCCCCATACCTTAGCATTAACTGCCCTAAAGTGCACTTCTCCTTGACTTTGTCTCAGGATACCTGGTCTCCTTCAATATTCATTTCAAGCAAGATGTGCTATATTCTACTTTTCCTAAACAACCCAGTTTCTAATCTCCCGCCCCAATTTACCTTGCATTTGTTGTGTATTTATTCTGTTTATACCTGTATGAGTTGTATACATACATATATAATGTCTAAATGTACATTCATGCCTATGCATGTATGTATACATAGTATTTCAAATTTCAGGAAAAAGAGACATGCCAAATATTATTTTTCTTTCAAAAGATTAGAAAGTACATGCAGCTCCAAATAGAATTTGTCCTAATTGAAGATGGTGTTTTGATATCTAATTAATCTGTATTAAATGACCTGGCTCTAATGTATTTGTTTGGCCCAAAAAAGTGCTAGAGATGAATCTTAAAGTGATGTTCTTTTGGTTTGTTGATTTTCTTATGGAGTGTCTGATAATCTTTTAAAATAAATGATCTAGTTACTAATGGCAAATTACAGTAGAAATCCAATAGATGTACTTATGGCATCTTCAGTAACGTCTAATTGAGTTCATGATGATTAACTGGTAAATAGGAAAGTTATGAGAAATGCCTTGTAGTTTCCTAATGATTGAAGGTTTTGTTTTAGAAGATTTACCAAAGAATTACAGTAAAATTACCTACAACTTTCAAAATTGAACTTTCAGAGTAAGAGCGAGAAAGAGACAGAAAGAGAGAGAGAGAGATAAAAGGAAGAAGAGAGGAGAGAGGGAGGAATAAAGAAGGAAAGGAAAAAGAAAAAGAGAGAGGAGAGAAGAGAAAGGGAGACAGAAGGAAGAAAACCTCATTTATAGAGAATTTGTTCTAGAGCAAGCCCCATCAAAAGTAAAATTCACAAATGCCATACATAATAGACCTGTCCTAGAATAATATATCTAATATATCTAGGATATATTATGGGGCATCTAGGTAATGCAGTAGATAGAGCTCTGGGTCTGGATTCAGGAACATCTGAGTTTGTGGTCTCTGACACTTAATAGCTGTGTGACCCTGAACTAGTCAATTAGCCCTGCTTGCCTCAGTTTCCTTATCTATAAAATTATCTGGAGAAAGAAATGGCAAATCGCTCCAATAATAATAAAAAGAGACCAACCTACCCTATATCAAAAAGAGAAAATAGAGGTGATAGAGATAGGGTGTCCACAGTCACACAGCTAATTAATACTGGAATGGGATTTTATCATCTACCTCCAACTCCTGTGCTCTTTCCTCTATGCCACACTCTTTCAAAGTCTTTGGCTATTACTATTCCTCCCAGCCTCATGTCACCTAAAGATGTAATAAGCATGCCATACACATCTTCATTAAAGTAAGTGATAAAATTGCTACACAAAACAGGACCAAGGACAAAATCCTGTGACATTACAGGTTGACAACATCAATCACTCTTTTTTAGTTTGCTCAATCACTTTCAAACCCAACTAAATTTACAACAATCTGGTTCCATCTCATTTACAAGAATATTGTGCCTTGCTTAGATTCACTTTAACCTTTGGCTCAAAGAGTCAGAGGACTATCTCCTCCTTGGTGGAGATTGATCACTCAATGCCCACACTTATGTGAGGTTTGGAGTTGATAAGAGTGAGAGTCCTTTGGGTTTCCTACTTTGAGAGAGAAGATGGATGAGTCCAACCTCTCTTCAGGTCTATGAAGGGAGAAAAAGGCTCTGGGGAGAGACAAGAGGACACAAGAGGAACTCAGTCTCTACCATCCCCCTAACTCCAGCTTACTACACTAGAGACTTCAAGGAGTTGCCCCTTGGGTGAGAACTAAAATTATCTCCCTTGGTTGATCTTAGTTTTCTCATTCTCTGTGGAACAGCTCATTTAATATGCATTATCTGGTATATATCCTCTAATACATACTTTCTCTGTTTTGCTATCAATTTGGATAAATAATTTTCTTTGCTATTTGCTATGTGTGTTCCAAGGCCATCTCCAATCATCCTGATCAATGTCTGGCCACTCGACCCAGATGGCTCTAGAGGAGAAAGTGAGGCTGGTGACTTTGCATAGTCCTCCTTCCCTCAAATCCGATTCATTTGCAAGTCATGTCATTGTCTTCCTGATATCACCGTCCTCTTTGAGAATAAAGGACAAACCACACACAACAACCACAGCTCTGTGTGTTCATTATGGAACTAGCCTCTGATTAGAAAGGAGTCACGCCTTGGATATAGAGCTTGGGTATTCTTTCTACATTTAGGATTAGTGATCAGGAGTTGTAGATTTAACCTAAAAATTATACTACTAATAATTTATGCTAATAATATTTAAGGGAGTAGATATAATCACATTTATCCAGTTGTCAAATCCTATTTATTCCAACCTCTCAGTATTTCTCACAATAGCCTTCTTTTTCCCAATGCTACCACTCTATTTCCATGCTTCTAACTCTTACTTGAACTACTGTAGTGACCTCCTCACTAGTCATCCTGCTTCAATTTCTTCCCTTTCCAGTCTGCCCTTCACATTGCTTCCACCCCTGGACCTCTCACACTGGAAGTACCTTCCAGCCTGTGACCTCTCCCTCTGAGTGGGTAGTTCCTCCCAGGACCTTCATTTTAAGGAAAATACTCAGACTAGCTATATCTTCATTCCTCTCCAGATTGTATTCCTAACTATCTGGACTTTCCCCTATGTGGCTACCCACAAACACACATCTCAGCTTTATTTTATGTGTTGTCTACCCTCATTAGATTCTAAGTTCCTTGAGGGCAAGAATTGTCTTTCTTCTTATATTTGTATTTCCAGCATTTAGCACAGGACCTAGCATATTAATACAGCACTTAATAAATGTTTGTGGACTTGACTTGACACAATTACATATGTGTGTATGTATTAGTTCTAGACCTGATTAATAGATTATTAGAAAAACCTCATCATCCTGTAAGATATCATAAGCCTTAGTACTCTGCCTCTGGTTCAAAGATGGAAATCCTCTGCCCCTCTGTCAAAAGTAGAGTCATAAACTCCAAAATCTTCACTTAAGGGGGGGATCTCAGCTCAGAACATCTCACCTCATGCTGGCTACATTACTCTGAGACCTCTTTGACTTCTCTACTACATGCCCCACCCTTTTCAGATTCTTCCCCTATTAGATTGTAATCTCCTTGAGGGCAAGGCCTGTCTTTATTTTTAAGTACTTGTATCCTCAACACTTTCTATACTACATGACACATAGTAGGTATTTAATAAATGTTTACTGATTATGACTATGACAAAAAACAAAATCAAGCACCTTGTACCCACCAAAGGAGAAAAAAAAAGGAAAGAAAAGAAACTGAAATTGGAAGCCTTGGTACAGAAGGAGACTTGGATATTCCTACTCAAAAAACATGTCACTTCCCTGCTTAAAAATCTACAGAAACTTCCCACTGCCTATTGAATAAAATATAAGTTCCTTAATCTGGCATGCAAATCCTTTTATGATCTGTGTCCAACGTACTTTTCTGTCATATACAATTACTCCTCTTCACACTTTGTATGCTTCTGCCAACTAAGATTCTTTGCTCTTCCTCAGTCTTGCTTTCCCTGTTTCTATCTCTTTGCCTTTGTGCATGCTACCTCCTTATTTCTGGAAATTTCTTCCTCTACATCTTCATTTATAGAAATGTTTCTCTTCCTGAAAGATCTGGCTCAGGTACTGTCTCTTCTATGAAGTCTTCTCAGGTCCCCTAGTGCTGCTGACTTTAAGTGATCTCTTTGTTTTGGGATCTCATATACTCAACACAGCTATTCTATTAAATGTAGAGTATCATTCTATAGTGACATTTATATCTGTTTCATCCCCATGCTGTGTTATAAGATCTTTGAGAGAGAAAGTTCTGTCTTGTTTCATGTTTGTATTCCTAGCTCCATCCTAGCAGAGTTCACTATAATTCAATGCGATTCAGCAAGACCGAGCTCATTAGGTGGCAGACACTGTGCCAGGCACAGAAAAAAAAAAAAAAGACAAATGTGAACAGGTCCCTGCTACAGGGGATTAACATATACCAGATAAGTACATATTTTAATGTCCAAAGTAATTGAAAAATAATCTTAAGGGAGATAATACTACTAACTAGGGAAATCAGAAAAGGCATCCTCAAAGAGGGAGTAATTTGAAGGGAACTAGGGAATTCTATGCAGCAGAGATGAAGAAGGGAGAGCGTTCCAGACATGGTGGACAGCCTGTGAAAAGACAAAGAAGCAAGAGATAAGATATTGTATAAGGAAGGTAGATTGGAATCAGATTGTGAAGGGATTTAAATGCCCAACAAATACAGGTTAAACTTTGGGGAGCCACTGGGGTTTATTGAGCAGGGCAGAGGTGTGATCTGTGCTTTAGGAGTACCAACTTGGTAGCTATGTTACATGGTAGCTAGTTAGTGGTTATTAAATGGGAAAGAATGGATTAATAATTAATTAATCATTAATCCATTAATCATTTTTGTTCTCTCCTTCCCACTGTAAAATTATTCCCCTTTGTACTGAAAACAAATATATAATAGGAATTGAATAGTTTGACACTTCTCTGTCACTCATTACCATTTTCCAGTCACCTTATTAAGCAATAGCCTTATCTCTTCCTTAATATTTCTTTTGTCCTGAATCATAATTAAAAAAAAAACTTTAGGGGCAGCTAGGTAGCACAGTGAATAGAGCACCAGCCCTGGAGTCAGGAGAACTTGAGTTCAAATCTAGCCTCAGACACTTGACACAATTACTAGCAGTGTGACTTTGGGCAAGTCACTTAACCCCAAATGCCCTCCAAAAAGCAAAAAATAATTTTTAAAATGTTGGTACTTTCCTTGCATTTAATTCTTAGATTGACCATTCCTGACACTATTCTTAAAGTACAGTTACCTTCCCTTGCTTTGATGTCCCACATGTGTGTTTTAAATTCAGTTATTAATGAGATGCCACTGTATCAGTACTTTTAGGATATATTCCCTTTTCTTCCTCATTGGAATCATCTGTGTAAACCCAATTCCAAAGTTTATTGGTATGGGACTTTTTCTTCACTGATAGAGATACATGTCCTCTGTCTGGATAAAGTGCAGGACAGAGTTGGTAAGAACAGGAAAGAGGAGAATTCTTCAGTGATCACCAATAGGAGAGAGTTCTATGTCAGTGGGCTTTAGAAATGGGGATTCATCTGTATTTACACTGTCATCATTCCATTGTTCTTGAGATAACTTGACTTCACTCTATGATTACATATAATAGTACATACAAATGTAATAACATATGATTATTTATAATAATATATTAATATGTAATAAAAATTACATAGAATCTTTCCAGAACTTACAGTTTGCAAATCCGAGATTTTGGTTTGTGTATTGGTCTGCCAGAGTAGTAGTAAAGCATTTTGTCCAGTTTTGTTTGCATTTGGTTTTTGTTTAACCTGTGTAATATCCCCTGATTTAGGATAGTTAGATGAAGGAATGTTTCACAAAATCTAAAAGATTACTGACCCTCTTATCCCCAAATTATCCATAATTTCATCATGATTTTGTCTATTTATCTAAGTGCTGAACTGACTACTCCATAGTTTTCCTCGTGGTTGAAATTAGAATGCTATTTGAATGTAATTGAAAACTAATAGGAACATTTTTTCACTCTTCCCATGGGATCTTCTTTCTTGGTACTCTATAGTCACCTGAACACTATTGATCAAAAGAAATCTTTTTTTTTTCTTTAGCAATAGAAGTTGCTAATTACATTAGTGAATGCAACTGGAAATGATTCCTTAAAGGCATTTATAAAGATGTTAGTTCAATTTCACTTTCATTTCTTGGCAACTTAATGAAAAGGGGCCATTTTGCTCTGAAAGTTTCTGTGTTCCTAACACAAAGATTAATATACTTATTTTTGAAACATCTAGAACAAAATCTATTCAGCTATTTTCAATTTTAATAATACAGGGGAGAGGAAAGGGCAATTTTCCTTTTTAAATTCACAAAAAAGTGATTTATTACTTGATTTCAAATAATTCAAAATTCTGTGAATTTTAAATCTTGAGATGTCATTTTAAAATTTTTAAAAAGAAATATTTATTTTTGTTTCAAAAGTACCTTTCAAAAGTGACTTGACAGAAAGTTTCGCCAGAGCCAAGAACATATTGAAAGGAACCCAAAACTACTGCAATTTAGAAACTGGTGAATTAGAAACTATTAATTATTTTCCTTCCTGGTTGGTGGTGATTGAACAAGGATAGAGGAAAGGCAGGTGAATGTAAGGATATGTCATTTGCCTGTTACAGAAAGACAATAATGTCCAGCTTAAAAGACTTGGAATTATGGAAAGCTTTTTGCCCAAATCTGTGTGGGAAAAACACCTCACGGTACTTGTTAATGAACATAATGTGCACATGGGTACTTAATAATATTATTTGATAATAGGAAAAAAGCTTCAAAGAAAAAAAATGATGACTCCTTTGTGGTTGTTTGAAATCTACTTCAAAATTTCTAAGGGGTTTAGTCTCAGTTCTTTGTATCTTGTTTTTCTTGAAGATCAAAGTCTCTGTGTCTTCTGGAGGTGACTGCATTCGAACATACAGACCAGAAATCAAGAAAGGAAGTTACAATAACATCATTGTCAATGTGAAGACAGCTGTTGCTGATAATCTCCTTTTTTATCTTGGCAGTGCCAAGTTTGTAAGTCTGATTTGCACCTTTTCCCTTTCAGTTGATTTGAGTTAAATCCATACACCACATATATGAGTAACCAATGGTTTATTTTTATAAGGGAAGTGGGGATTAGATATTGAGAAGCCAATAACAGGGCAATAAAAATTGTCTAATTATTTCCCACTCACCCTCTCCACCCCATGTGAAAACAGAAGAAACATGCCTACCAAAGATTTGAAATGCTAAATCAAGTTAGAGGAGCGTGAGTATGAAGCAGAAAATTGTTGTGTATAGTATTTGGATCCTTTGACTTCAATGAGTTAACATAGTAGCATTTCTTCTATATAAGTTTGTGGAACAATTTTTGTTCCAACTGGTCCAATTTTAAAATGAGGACAAATAGTATCAATAATAATAGAGTAGAAGTATGAGTTCTTTGGTATAGGGCACATCTAGATATGGGAATTCCTTCTCTCAATGCAAGTCAGCACCTATTCTCTACAATTTAGAGTATTAGAGAGTTGCCTAGGGGATACTGAAAAGTTAGATAACTTGTCTAGGATCACACAGCTACCATGTATCAGAGATAGGACTTGGACCTAGATTTTCCTGGCCCCAAGGTCAACTATTCACTACACCATGATGCCTCAGTAGAAGAGTAATAATAACTATAGATTCTCTAGGGCTTTGGGGGTTGTAAATATTGCCACAAAAACCCTGAGATAGGTAGTAAAGTGTTACTATTTCCCTTCTGATTAAGAAGAAACTGAAGTCCAGGGAGATGAAGCTTTCAGAGACATGTCTCAGAGCCAGGTCTTTTGATACCATGTCCAATGCTCTTTAACCTATCCCATAGTAAAAGGAGCAACCTTGAAAGTGTTCTTATATTGCTTTTTCTGGCCAGCATGTGAACACTTGCCTTGCATAAGTTGTCTGGCTTTGGAAATGATTATGGGACATGGGAGATGTTGGCAAAAGGGCTGCCTAGCATGACATATCCACATCAAAGAAGGTGATATGCTCTATTAGCAAAGCAGAATTGAAGTAGCTCAAAAGAAATGTGAGATGCCCAAATTTAGAGCCCAAATGTTTGTGTGGACTATTTGTGTCTGACCTTTTGGAGAGCATTCTGAGCTTATACTGTTGTGATCAGCCACAAATCGGTTATAATGCAACTTGGTTCTGACAAAGTGATGTCATTTTAATCCTCTTCAAGAATGAAGAAATGAAGGACAACCACCAACCAACCAGTAAACTGAAATTAAAATGGACAATATTGGTGGTTACTAATTTTATGGTAATGAAATCTTTCCTAGTGATATCTACAATATTTGTGCAATTCTTCTGTCAATATCAAAAACTTGGTCTACATTGGACTGCCCAATTAAGCTAAAACTAAGAGTTCAGTATGATCTCTTTGTTCCATTTCTCTTATTCAAAGATCTTCTGGTTTAAATCAGAACTTTCATCAGCCAAGGAACGCATGAACCAAATCTCCTGGTTTAAGCCAAAATACTTTTTGAGTTCCTCTACTGCCATTTTGCCCCAACTCCTGAAGTGAGGAATTCTCCCACATGAGAGCTAATATCTTCACTGTATTGACTGCCAAAAGCCTCTGGTAACTTAGTCTTTAAAATATTGAAGACCTTAATACTGCTCCTCTCTTATTCATCTTATTTCTGCCAACATAATCAATGTCAAGAGACAGAATGGTACAGTGGAAAGAGCTCTGGCCTTGAGTCAAGGAGGCCTGGGTCCAAGTTAAAACTCTAACACACTCTACTTGTCAGACCCTACACTAGCCACTTAAATTCTCAGTACCTCCATGAAATTCTCTAAGACTTTAAGTTGCTGAAACATTACCAAAGTTCATTGATGTAGAAAATTGGGGGATGGATGGAGAGATACCTTACAATTCCTTACAATGAAATAACAGGCTCAGACTTCCTCCCTGCTAACCACCCCCCCAAAAAATAAACTACTGTCAACATGTAAGCAAGTAGGCCTCCATTACCATATATATATATATATATATATATATATATATATATATGTATGTATGTATATAACCACTGCACAGAGCAGTTTAAATGTTATCAGCAGTGAAATGTTAATCAGAAAAATACACAAAAATATCGCTGATATCACCTGAGTTACATTATCTAAGGATTCCTAATTGTTCCACGTGTATGTGTAGCCCTTGTCAATAATCCCAAAGGATACCATCATACTACTTTATACAAGTATTTCATGGAAAATTACTTTTCCTATTATGCTTGTCTACCTTAGACTGACTTTCTGGCCATAGAAATGAGAAAGGGGAAAGTGAGCTTCCTCTGGGATGTTGGCTCTGGAGTTGGACGAGTTGAATACCCAGATTTGACCATTGATGACTCCTACTGGTACCGAATTGAAGCATCGAGGTAATCAACTACAATAATAAAGACCACCATCATTGATTTTGACAACATTTTGAAACCATAATTAAATTAACACCTAGATAATTATCCGTTTCATAATAAGTATTGCTAGATATATTGGGGTATATAAATTTTATTCATTTATTTGAAAAATCTGTGTAAAATTTAAGAAAATACACCTCTATATTATAGGATATGCAAGTTTATGTGATTTCCTGTAAAGTCCACTTTAGTGCTTGTTGTACCATGAACATGACCCCCTGGGTTCTTTAATTATAATGTGAACAGAGGGAAAGCTCTTTAAGATCCTTCCAAGGTAGAAAAGTATGAGCACAGACCTCTTTCATTCAAGGATCAATCTAGCTAAAATTAAAAAGGCTCATCTCCAGAACATTGCTTATCAGATAAATGTTTTGACCACAACAGTACATGAAGACCTTCTATTAAGATTTAGATAGGTTATGATATCTAGTAATAGGGGAATAGTGAGGAAAATATGGATTCTTGAAAAGCATATGTATGTATATGTTTACATGTATGTATGCACATGTATTACATAGACATGTGTGAGGGGAGTCACCCTTCAGAATTTCATATAGAGGTTGTAAGAGGTTAGTATAGGGATAGGTAATCTGGCTCTAAGCCACTGAATGTCACCAATTAATTTCTGAAAATCATTTAAAGTTGTGATTGAATCTAGATGAAATTGTGGTACCTTTAGAGTAATTGAGGTATCATTGAGATTAAAACCTAAATACTGATATGGAGGGTGTTTTTGCACCTTATCTGGAGCAATTGTGAGACCAAAGCTTTGTAATGCTGCCGTGACAGTGGTTAGTGCTTTCTGTAAGCAATCAGGGTTAGGACAGGCACATAAGATGTCATCCATATAATGCAGAATATATGCCTCATTAAATTGTTGTCTAACAGGTATTATGGCAAGGTCCACAAACCATTGGCAAATAATGAGACTGTTTTTCATCATCTCTTCTATGGTACAATCCCTCCCAGTGCCAAGTAAAGACATGCGTTTATTTATATATGTGTATATTAATATAACTGTGAACACATGTACATATATACATGCATATGTGTACATGAGTACACATGTACTTATGTGTATGTGCATATTTATATATGTGTATCTAAGTACAGGTTTAGATAGAAGCATAGATATAGGTATATGTTAAAAGAAAAAAAAAACTAAGGTCACCATTGGGTTTGAAACTTTCATTTTCTGAAATCCTATTTCAAGTATAATTAAAAACAAGATATAATCAAGAAATTTGGGAAATGGTTGCTGTGTATGCAGTGTCTTTCAAGCTATACTCACTACAGGAAATGAAAGAAGATCCACAAGGAAATGGTAGAAACCAGGACCCATTAGCATGAACAAAAGGAACAGTACATCAAGAAGCTTTCAACTAGAATCTAAAGCAGCTAGAAAATAGCTTTCATTTGACAAATGACAAATCCATCAACTAATTACTGCTGTTATCATTTGTCATTAGTCACCAGCAGGCCCTGAGTTGAGAACACTATGAAGCTTGTGTTCCCTGCTTGTTATGTATAATCAGAACATCCAAAGAAGAGCAGATTCTTGGTTTTAAATTCATATTTGGGGGAGTAAGGAATATTTGAAGGCTAAGAACCCTGAAGTTCTTATATTTTAGGCATTAGGACATGAGCTTGCCAAATATCTCTTTATTTTGTATATTTCATGAAACGTTTTGGGAAAACATGTATATTATTTTCTCTGCTTTCTTTCCCTTTGCTCCTGAAGAACTGGGAGGAATGGAACTATTTCTGTTAGAGCACTGGATGGCCCCAAAGCCAGCATCATACCAAGCACATACAATTCAATCTCTCCCCCGGGCTATACAATTCTAGATGTGGATGCAAATGCAATGCTCTTTGTTGGTGGCTTGACTGGAAAATTAAAGGTAAAAGGTTTTCCTTCATTTGATCTTTATAAACTGGTGAATTTCTATTAACTAGTTTAGGGAAAAGACATATTTTAAAAACCATCTAAAGAATGCTAGTATTCAACTTCATTGGTTTTGGTGGGATTTTTTCCTTTCTTTTCTTTTCACGAAAACATGAGTCCATTCAGAACAATAGTTTTTCAAGCTAAATACCGAATCTTCATGGATTGCTTCCCCCCCCCCCCACCCACCCAAAGAAGCAAGGTATCTATCTATGCTGTGGCAATTCTTTTTCCTTGTGATTTGATGCAAATTTCTTGACATTCTTCTTTTATCTCTTTTCATGTCAGTCTTCTTAGATGTGGGTTTTTTTTTAAAGCAACCTCATTTTAAATATCCCTTTATGACAACTCTCACGTAGATATGAAGTGCTATGAAGTTCATACTCCGTACTAATTAAAAGATTTATGACTACCTTGGGAAATATCCCAGGAACCATAAGCTTTCAAATCATGATCTGTCTCTGAAAAATTTTAAGTTGATCTTTTCCTCATTCTTACAAGGTAATGCTCTTAATATTCATAATTGCTCCATAGCAAGTACTTGTGCATTACCAAGTGCCTGAATTTTAAAGGGGTTCATGATGTTGAAATGAAATGAGGTGTTTGTTAAAAGACCTGTGGGTGAGGCAGAAGAGCACAGATGAATAGAATGTATTAATCCTGAGCTTGTAGGAAGTATCCAGGGAGAAGACTCATCAGGAAGATTGAAAAGTCGTGGTGACCCCACATTTTAGTCTGACAGTTGCAAAGAAAGCCTTTTCTAGTTCCCATAAGGACCCAATCCTGACCTTTAGAGAGAAGGAGGTTACAAAACAGGTTTATTTATTTTATTTTGTAGATGAGGTAGGACTACAAAATAAGAATACTAATTCCACATGCCATATGATGGAGTCAGCCTTGTTAACTAGAAATGCACACTTTAGGACACTGGTAATCCATTCTCCACCCTCACATACACTGTTTTTGTCCCAAGAGACATATATAGTAGCAAAGTAGCCCTCTCTTGCAGTCATCTTCCCTGGGCACTCAGAGAAAAGAGGGACAAAGGGAATTAACAGATAATCTAAAAAAACTCATTAAGGCCAATCATTTTAAGCACTAGCCTCTTGGAATGCTTATTGGAACTACTCACAAGTGTTGAAATAAAACCCTTGGGAGAAGCACAGAAAGGAGAAGAAGCAAAAAACAAAGCTAAACCATTGGAAAATCAGCTTCTGTATATTTGGGGTCAACCTCTGCTTGTGATGGGAAAAATGACTGCATGAAAGTGTTGCTGCTGTTTAGTCGTTTCAGATTCTTCGTGATCCCATTTGGGGTTTTCTTGGCACAGAGTGGTTTGCCATTTCTTTCTCCAGCTCATTCTACAGATGAAGAACTGAGGCAAAAAGGGTTAAATACTTATCCACAGGAGCAGCTAGGTGGCGCAGTGAATAGAGTGCCAGCCCTAGAGTCAGGAGGACCTGAGTTCAAATCTGTCCTGAGACACTTAACACAGAGAGAAAAAAACTAGCCATGTGACCTTGGGCAAGTCACTTAACCCCGATTGTTTTACCTTCCCCACTCCAAAAAGCAAAAAAAAAAATTCTTGTCCAGGGTCACACACCTAGTACCTGTCTAGTACATTTTGGAACCCATGAAGATGAGTCTTCCTACCTAGCTGCTTGAAGAATTCCTACTTTAATTCTTACTGATCAACCATCATCTTTTTACCTAGAGAATCAATTCAACAAATGTCTCTTAAGCACCCACCACTGACAGGCTGAATTTTAGCCCCTGGGTCTACAAAGACATGAGGGATTAGAGATTCCAAACTATCAGTGGCTTGGTCACCCTATTTTGGAAATAGGCCATTGATGAATCTGACCAAAAAAATATGGCCCGAGTTTATTTTTAAGCACAGTTTGAGCTAAATTCTAACAAATGTTTTGTTTCCCATGTGCAGAAGGCTGATGCTGTACGAGTCATTACCTTCACTGGATGTATGGGTGAAACATACTTCGACAGCAAGCCCATAGGGTTGTGGAATTTCCGAGATATAGAAGGTGATTGTAAAGGATGCACAGTCAGGTTAGTGATAGTTTGACCTCTCTTCATCTAATCTTCTGTGTCCTAATGATCTCAGTTTTAGTCTGAAAGTGTTCTGTTATTATAGATAAGGCATAATGTGATCACATAGTTTCTGTTCTAATCATTCTAGAGCTGAGCACTCTCGTTTAATATTCTTTAGGCTAGGAAGATTATGCACAAGTAGAAAAGAAAGATGAGTATTTGGGAAGGAAGAAGAACTAAAGGAGATAAGTTATTTGGGAAGGTAAAGATAGATTTGGGATCTAGAACCATGAACAAAGTATAAAAACACCCACATGTTGACCAGAAGTATTTCTTTAAAAACCTGAAACATAAATCTAGGACGTTCACCTAGATGTAAACTCCCTGAGGGCAGGGACCATGACTTCTTAATCTCTCCTTGATCCTGATCTCAGTGCCTCTGGCATGTGCATAACCACAGACATAAGTCATTTAACCTCTCAGTTCCCACAAACCACTATCCAAAACTATAAATTGCTGAGCACTATTAGATTTGCTTTGGTAAAGGAGTTTTTTCTCTTTTTTTCTTGCACATGTCATTGTAAATCTATTATGTACAACTTGCCATTCCTTTTATATTTATGGTAAAGTTATGTAAATTTATTTTTTTTTTTCATCAGGAGTTCTCTATCTCAGTGAAATCCAAGGTCCCAGACTCCCCACCCCCCCAAAATAGAAAATAAAAATAGAGAACAAATCCCCTAATTAATAGATGAACTTGAGACTTCCTTTTATCATTGAAATCATCGGAAAAAAATTGGGAAAATTTTTTACTAACTTGGGAAATGGATTTAGATTAGGGGTGTGCTGGTAAAGGTGTAACAATTATGGAGGTAAGGGAGGAGTGGACTCTTGACACACTTTTAAATTTAATCTGAAATATTAACATCTTCTTGTCTAGTGTTTTGTCTTGTCAAAAAAAATAAATAAACCAAACCTTGATTTGTAGCATTTCCTATTTTCAGAGGTATAAGTGCTCACAATGAAAATCTAACAAGTATTCTCCCCACCCAGTTCAAGAGGTCAAAAGCTTGATTCAGATTCCCATCAAACAAGATAATACTTATAAAACACTTAGCCCAGTATCTGGCACATAATAGGTAGGTTCCCCTTTTATATCAATACTTCTATAAATTCCTGCTGGATGGGAGACAAAACATGAGAAAAATGAACTATAAAAAAGATGGAACAAAGAGAAATAATGAATTTATTTTGGTTGGAGTAGAGATATAATTCTTTTTCTCTTGAAGAAATTAAGAAAGTATTAAGGACAAGATATACTGGTTATATTAAAAACAGTTTCTGTACTATGAAAAATGTAAAGAAAGAAAAATATTAATTTTTTAATTAGGCTTAGGAAAAATATTAATGGGCAATTACAAGTACACAGAAAAATACAACAGATTAATCATTATATATCACATATATATATAAGGAACTGTTAAAAATATACAAAGCTGGGGCGGCTAGGTGGCGCAGTGAGTAGAGCGCCAGCCCTGGAGTCAGAAGGACCTGAGTTGGGATCCAGCCTCAGATACTTAACACACACAAACAAAAACCTAGCCGTGTGACCTTGGGCAAGTTACTTAATCCCAATTGCCCTGGGAAAAAAAAAAAAGTCTTAGGGGTGGCTAGGTAGCACAGTTAAGTAAGAGCGCCTGCCTCGGAGTTGGGATGACCCGGGATCAAATCCGGCCTCAGAAAATGAGCACCCACACATAAATAATGACTAGCCATGTAACCTTGAGCAAGTTAACTTAACTCCAATTGCTTAAAAAATCCCCAGGTGGCACAGTGAATAGAGCACTGGCCCTGGAGTCAGGAGGACCTGAGTTCAAATACAGCCTCAGACTTTTAACACTCACTAGCTATGTGATCTTGGGCAAGTCACAACTCCAATTGACCTCCAAAAAGCAATATGTGTGTGTGTGTGTGTGTGTGTGTGTGTACACAAAGCTAACACTAAATCCATAATGAAGAAATTATCAAAGTATTAAATGACAACTTTCAAGAGAGCATTATTAATCAACAGAAGCCATTGATAATGGGGTTTAAACTCACTAACAATCAAGAGGTGCAAATAAAAGCAAGGCTTAACACTTAATATGTGCTAAACATTGTGCTATATGCTGGGTTACAAAGCAAGGCAAAAACCTAGTCCCTGCCCTGAAGGAACTCATTTTCAAATGGGGAAAACAACAAATAAGCTAGAAAGACATATAGAATAGATTGAAGAGACTCCAAGATGAAAACACCAGGAGCTCAGAACTAGGGGAATGGGAAGGAACCAGAAAAGGCCTTCTGAAATAGTGGGTTTTAGGTGGAGTCTTGAAGGGTTGTAGAAAACCAAGAGCCATAGGAGAAGTGGTAGAGCATTCCAGACCTGAGGGACACAGTGCGAGGCACAGAATTGGGATACTGAGTGTCACTTCAAGTACTACGAATAAGGCAGTGTTGCTAGAATGTAGAGTGTATGGAGGAAAATAAAGCATAAGAAGACTGAAGAGTTAGGACTGGTCTATGGAGAACACTCATTCTTTGCTGATGGAATCACAAACTTTTAGTCTTTTGTAGAGCAATCTGGGAGTATATAGTAAAAGTTTCATTTTACTCAATGATCTAATAATTCTTTTGTTGAAAAAATACTCTAAATTTTGATCAATGCAATGATCAACTACCAGTCCCAAAGACTGAATATGAAATATATACCACTTGCCTTCTGCCAGAGAGGAGACGAATTAAAATGCAGAGAGAGACTTTTAGGCATGGTCAATGTAGGAAATTGTTGTTCTGGACTATTCATGTGTATGATGAAAGTTTTGTTGTGGATTAGTTGTTGTTGTTCAGTGGAGGGATGGAGGTAATAATGAGAATTCATTATAAGTGTATATAAAAAAGTAAATTTATTATATATACTCATTATGTAATATATATGTATGTGTGTATACACACACACCCTAAAAGTATAATAACAGCCACAATATAAAAGAACTATCTTTTCAAAGATTTTCATAGCAGCATTTTTTGTATTTGCGAACAACTAGAAAGCTAAAGAAAGCAAAATACCCCACGTGAGGGGGGATGGTAGAATAAGGTATTATGCATTAATATAACTGAATACAATAATGCAATGTAGAACAACAAATATAAGATGTAAAGAAATATAGACAGACTATGAAATAATGCAAACTGGAAAAAAGCAGAATCAACAACAAAAAGTTTTACAATAACTATGACACATAAAAAGAAGAATATATGGGAGTGAATGAACAAATGGAGAATCCTGGTGGCTAAAACATAATATGATACATTAGATAGAGTGCCTGATTTGGAGGCAGATAACCCAAGTTCAAATCTGGTCTCTGCCACTTAATCCCAGTATGACTTTGGTTCAGTCATTTTGCTTTTGTCTCCTTATTTTCTTCATTTCTAAAATGAGGTTGGTTTTAAGATCCATTAAAGTTCTAGATTGGGGTGGCTAGGTGGTGCAGTGAGTAAGAGCGCCGGCCTCAGAGTTGGGATGACCCGAGACCAGACCCAGCCTCAGAAAATGAGCACCCACACATAAATAATGACTAGCCCGTGTAACCTTGAGCAAGTTACTTAACCCCAATTGCTTTAAAAAAAAAGTTCTAGATTGATCATCTATGAAGGAATCACTAAAAAATTATGACTTTTTTATTCATTAAAATTCAATCAATCAAATAGAAACAGTTGCAAAGCAAATACAGTTGGTTGCCTGTTTCTCTACTGTTAATAGAAAACAAACCTAATTGGTTGCATTAATGCTAACATTATTTATTAGAAATCACTTAATTTAAATATATATATATATATATTAAATAGTCAAAGGGTTCCTTCCTAGAAGATAACAATGAGTAGAAACTAAGTAGTAGAAGAGTTGATGAATATTAAAATTGATGATACAGAGATTTTAAAAATTAGGAAGCAATCAGTAAATCTTGTCTATTATTTCCAGTCTGAAGTACATATACATATTGCCATGACCTGTGTTCCCATAATCTGCTACCTTTACTAATCCACTAACTCTACCTAGCATTTGCAGGTAAAACATCACACTTCCCTCCTAGCATGTTAGAATAAGGCTACAGGAGGCAAAACTTTCTAAATTATACTACTTAGTACCTTCCCTATACCTTCATTTAATTGGACATGAAGATTAAAATAAAAACAATGCGTAAGTGTTGTAATATGCCTTTAGCATAGCTTTGAAAAAATATGAAAGTCTTCCATATATTTACAGTTCACAGGTAGCTATTCCCATTGCATTAGAGCTAAAATATAGGAGAGTGTTTCTATTTATAAGTAATAAGATTAAGCTACAGCAAAGATCTAAAATCAAGGCCCAAGTAGGAAACAAGGGAAAGTTAAGGCTTAGAGATATAGCTCATTGGGGCGGCTATGTGGCACATTGAATAGAGCACAGTCCCTGGAGTCAGGAGGACCTGAGTTCAAATTCTGCCTCAGACACAATTGGGCATGTCACTTAACCCCAATTGCCCTACCTTCCCCCTTCAAAAAGCAAAAAAAGCAAAAAAGAGAGAGAGAGTTCATTAATCATACAAAATAGTAGTCATTTTTTCATGAAAATACATTCAAAATAAATAGGAAAACTTTAAAAATCAGGCTTCTGGTTAGTAAGTGTTAACTACAAAGCAGCTAGAGGTATAAACCTAAAATAAAAATCCATTTAAAATATTCCGAGGATAAACAATTCTTAATAGAAAGCTAGATGGTGAAATGCTACAGTATATATATATATATGTATATATATATATATATATATATATATATATGTATATATATATATATACATATATATATATATAATAGAGCCTAATTGGACCAGATCCACTTGCCTGTTTCATATAAATGACAAAGCCAATACCCATGTCTTTTGACTCCCAAACCAGTGCTCTCTCCATTGTAGGTTGAGTGTACATGAACAAAGTCTATGCAGTAGTGTTGCTGTTCCATAGTTTTGTAGAAGAAATTCATGCTGTCCATTTTGTTTATACACCTTTCCAGACAAGACCCATAACTTTGTCCTTTTGGTGGCAATGTCACAGTAGGTCAGTATCTTCAAGGAACAAACAGGGGATTTTAACCTGGAGTATGTGAACTTACTTTCTGAGTGAGGTTATTAGACTTAATAACTTAATAACCTCTTCTAGGAAGTCTAATTCTAACTGTGGAAACAAATAAGAAAATAACTAAGTACATGAAAGATCTATAACTTGAATCTTAACCTGGGGTGTATGAACTTATTTTTTTAAATAGATGAGCTTATTAGATTTAATAACTTAATTGCCTCCTCAAGGAGCCCTAATTCTAATAGTGGAAGCAAATAAGAAAATAACTAAATACATGCAAGATCTATGCAGAGTAAATGGAAGGTAATTTCAAAGGAAAAGACACTAGAGACTAAATGTATCCTGAAAGGACTCTTGCAGGAGATGGGATTTGAGCTGTCTCATGAAAGAGAAACCAGGAGGCAGAGATGAGGATGGAGAACAGTCAACTAATGTGGATAGCCCAATACAAAGACACAGAGATGGGAAATGGGAGGGTCATGTGTGAGGAAAAGCAAGGTCAGTGTTGCTAGTTTACTCATCTGTGGAAGTGAGTAAAATGTAAATGGACTAGAAAGACAGAAAGAGTCAAATTATAAAGAGCTTTAAATGCTGAAAAGAGAGTCTTATATTTGATCCTAGAGATAATAGGAAACCACTAGATTTTATTGAGTGCTGTGTTTGGACCTATGCTTTTTGAAAACAATTTTGGCACCTGAGTAGGGGATGATTTGGAGTAGGGAGAGACATAAAGCAGTGACCATTTAAAAGGTTATTGCAATAATCTTAGAAAGAGGTGATGAGGGCCTACACTTAAGTGATGGTGTGATGGTTATGGGAGTGAAGAAGAGGGAACAGATGTGAAAAACATTAGTGACATGGAATCAACAAGACTTGAAAATTTATTGGATATATGTCAGTGAAAATGAGGATTCAAAGATGACACCCAAATCATGTACTTGGGTGCCTGGGGGGATGGTGGTAACATCAGTAAAGAAATTCAGAAAAGTGGTCAGTTTGGAGGGAAAAAATAAGTGTTGTTTTTTGTCATTTTTAGTTTGAGAGTCTAAAATAGGACATCCAATTTGAGGGTGATGTAGGGCTGTAATTCAGGAGAGAGACTAGGGAGATAGATTGACAGGCAGTTAGATACACATAGACACATACATACATATGTGTATGTATATGTATATATGCATGTATATATGTATATGTATGTGTGAATATGTGTATAAGTGGGTGTATACAAAGAGAAAGACAGAGAGAGGGAGATATATACATATATATATATAGAGAGAGAGAGAGAGAGAGAGAGAGAGAGAGATCTGGGAATCATTTACTGCTAATTGAACTCATGAGAGCTAATGAGAGAGCATAAAGAAAAAAAGAGAAGATGGATTGTGTCAGAGCCTTGGCTATAATCCCAGTTACTGCATGGAATATGGATAGTGAATCAGCAAAGGACAGAATGGTCAGACAACGAGAGGAACAATCAGGAGTAGTGTCACAAAAACCCAGAGAGAAGAGTACTTGCAAGAGGAGAGAATGGTCAGCAGTGTCTAATGAGAATTTAGAAAGGTCATTAAATATGACAATTAAGGATTATTTATTTCAAGAGATCAGTTTCAAGTGAGTGAGGAAGTTGGAAACCATATCACAGTGAGTTAAGAGGATGAGAGGAAAAGAAATGGAGGCACTGATTGTGGGTGGATTTTTTAATTTCGAGAGAGATTAGCACAGGAACCCACAGTAAGGGGGGGAAATAGCCTGGCATAGTAGATAGAGAGCCAGACTTGGAGTTCAGAATGGCTAGTTTTAAGATACTGGTAATGTAACCCTGGGCAAATAACATCTTTGTATCCCAAGTTCTCCAAGACTCTAAGTCGCAGAACAGGTATTTATTTGCATTGATAGAGAAAGCTTCCTCACCAGGAAATGCCTGTGCCAATGAAATCCAAAGTGTGTATGTACATACATAAATATAGAAGATGAACTTGGACAAGAACTGAAAAGTAGAAGGAGATAGACCTAGATCTCATGTCGGGAAATTGCCTAAGCACCTTCAATAATTCCAAACTGCTCATTTTCTCAAAAGATTTTTAAACCATTATTTTTCTGATAATATTTTAAGACTGTGAATCATGGAACACGATTTTGGCAGAATCACAATTTCAGATAACTCAAAGGGTAATGGAAAGACAGATGTCTTGCAGTCAAATTTTCTTTATGTCCACCCTTACAAGCTTGTCTCTGCAGTCATCATTCAGAAAAGCAAACCAGGTCACTACCTCTGTAGATTCTGCAGCCCCTTGTCTTTTCAGTAGCCACAGCTACTGAAGAGTCAGAAAAGAAACTTCTAAATGTCAAAGTCCTTGGCACTGTTAAATGGCTCAGCAATAGAAACCATTTTGATTTTATAAAATGATGCTTTAAAAAGTTGCTGACATACCCTAATGGCCAATGGATTTTTTCATGTGACTTATAACCAAATTCTCCTTGATGTTCTGTGTCTCCCTATTGGAAGATGAGCTCCTCAAGAAAAGGAACTGTCCTGCTTTTCTCTTTATCTTCAATGTTTGTCAAATTTGATAGTCTTTTTTCGGTCCTTCTCTTTCTTGATGTCTTCTCCTGGATATTTTTTCTTCTTCTCTGGATTTTCAAGATATGACTTCTCTCATCATTTTCCCCCTATTATATCTCATCAGTCCCCATATTTCTCTTTTTGGTTCATTATCTATAACATGACCACTAACTTGGCTCTGTTCTCATACCCTTCTCTTCTCTTCCTAAATTCTCTCCCCATGGTTTTAATTATTATACCCTTAACAGTGCACCGCAGATCTATTTAACCATTCTCACTGTCTCCCCTGAGCTTCAATCTCACCTTCTCAATTGTTTACTGGGCATTAAAGCTGGATATCCCAGAGATATTTCAAACTCAGTTTGTTCATATAGAACTCATTATCTTTCCACCCAAACCTAAACCTTTTCCCAAACTTCCCTGTTTCTGTCAAAGATTCCACCATTCTTCCAGTCTCTCAGGTTTTCCTCAATGGGTGTTAACCTTTGATTTCTCTCTCTCCCTCATCTCTCATATCCAATCTGTTACCAAACTTGCCATATTTACCTCCATACTATCTCTCACATCTAATCCTTTCTCTCTACTTAAATATCCATCACCTTAGATCAAGCCCTCATCCCCTCTTACCTTGATTATTGTAGTGATTTCCTAAATTGGTCTCCCTGCCTCAAATCTCTCCTCACTTCAGTCCATCCTTCACACTGCTGCCAAAATTATATTCCTTAAGCACAGATCTGACTGTCAATCCCCTACTAAACCAATGGTAGTGACTTCCTATTGTCTCTAAAGTCAGATATAGACTCCCCTGTTTAGCTTTTATAGTCCTTTATAACCTTGCCCTAATCAATTTTTCTAACCTCACTGAACATCACGTCCCGTTCCACATTCTGTCATCTGGCCAATCTGGTCATCTTTCTGTTCCTTCCACATGGGCATTCCATCTCCCATTGCTTTGCCTTTGTACCAGCTGTACCATTCTGAGAAAACATTGTCCCTTCACTTTTGACTCAGAATCGCTTACCTCCTTCAAAACACATCTTGGGCTCATGGGAAGCCTTTCCTGATCCCCTCATCTCCCACTGTCCTCCCTATCAAACCACCTTGTATTCAACTACTTTATATGTATTTGCACTTATTCTGCATATATTAATATATGTCCTTATTGTCTCATGCATTCAAATATAAGTCCCTTCTGAGTAGAAATTGTTTCATTCTTTCTATTTATATCCCCAGAACCTAATTCAATGCCCCCATTGGAGTAGGCACTTAGTAAATACTTATTAATAGATTGATTGATGGTAGATACTTGCAGTCCTACAAACATTACCACATCAACTGAGAATTAATATAAAAGATATCAAGGACACATGTGATTAAAAAAGGTGTTAGGCAGGAGTAACAAGAGAGATAAAGATAACTTATGGACAATCTGAGCACTGAACTGGTATTGTTGAAGTATTCATTTAGCTAAAAGAAGACTTCCAATGTTTCATATCAATCCTTCATGGAGGATTTGTGGGGGGAAAAACATGGGCAAGAATTGCACAGAATAAGAAGGGTGATATAATCTCTTTCTATAGAGGAAGTACCCACATTGATGATACAGTCACCGAAGTCAATGGTACAGAACTGTGAACCCTGTGGATATGTAGTAATGTTTTTGTTTATTATCACTCCTATTCTCTGAATACCTTGTTGGTTTCCTTTCTTCCTAGTTCCTTTCCTTCCTTCCTTCTTCTATCCCATTCCATGTGTATAACTTCTCCTTTGAATCAGGATCATTTTACATAATATTTACATGGTATATTATTCATTTATTCAAATATCTTATTGAATGTCTATTAAGTGGGAAGCACCATATTAAGTACTTATATATGGAATATATGATACATGGTCCCTGGCCTCCAAGGGTTCACAATCAGTGTACGTTGCATTAACACGGTGAATATCTTGACTAATAGATTTTTTTTCCCTTTCTAGTCCACAGGTCGAAGACAGTGAGGGTACTATCCAGTTTGATGGAGAAGGCTATGCTTTGGTCAGCCGCCCCATACGCTGGTACCCTAATATCTCCACAGTCATGTTCAAATTCAGAACCTTTTCTTCAAGTGCTCTCCTGATGTACCTTGCCACCCGAGACCTGGTAAAAAAAAATAATCTCTCTCTCTCTCTCTCTCTCTCTCTCTCTCTCTCTCTCTCTCTCTCTCTCACACACACACACACACACACACACACACACACACACACACACACACACACACTGGTTGCACTACACAGCCCATAAATGCCATAGGTCATTGTAATTAGTATAAAATAAGACAAGTAAAGGAGAATAGATTTGTTATGTAGCACCCAGTCATGGATGATGCTACTAATAAAAAAGAATTTACTTTGCTTTAGTAGCTATAAATCCTAACTTAAACTTAAAGTGATTTTCCAAATCATGACCTCCTCCTTTACAATAAGAATGTAACAGACTACAGAGTTCCATGGTTGGAATCTTGTCAAAGCCAAGCCACTATTCCAAGCTAGATATCTGTTCAATTATTCACATACCTCTCAAGATACCCACATGAATAATTATTCCTCTAGGATACTAAATGATAACCTAATGGCTTACTTGGTATTCTTTTCAAAGTGCCTCATTTAGGCTAAGAGTAGGCTTTTCTTTCAATAAGACCTATCGCAATAGCTTCATCATAGCACTTTACATCATTAAAAACTATATTTCACACCTACAAATGGGTACATCCTACTCCATAAGAACTTCTTTTCAAATGTAGCATAGAATTTCAGAAAAGAAACCATAACTGTCACAAATTCCTCAGTAAAAGCAAAAACCCATCTTTTTATGTGTGTGTTTGTCTAATCATTGGTGTTTTTGGCATTCTAAACAGAAAGATTTTATGAGTGTAGAACTCACTGATGGACACATAAAAGTCAGCTATGATCTGGGTTCAGGCATTGCTTCTGTTATCAGCAACCAAAACCATAATGATGGGAAATGGAAATCCTTCACCCTGTCAAGAATTCAAAAACAAGGTGAGTTTTTATAGTGATAGCAACACAAGTACTTTAATTATCCCATTTAGTGCGACTCACCATCTAATCTCAAGGAAGATGGTGTCCATAATTGTCAGTTCTCAGAAGTTCTATGAAAAAATGACATAGACAATTCTTCTGCTTAGATTATTATAGGTAGTTTGGGTTAGATGTGACTGATTGAAGTGTCAAATGGCTCCTCTGTCATTTTCTTTTGAAACTCAGAGCTTAATTTACAGGCATAAAACTGTTTCACAACTTGCAAAATTACATCCTGTAATAGGTTTGAAAAATGTTTTTTTTTTGGTAGTTACAAGATTAGACTCACTAGAAAGCTGGTAGAGAAAATGTCCATGAATCTAGGGCCACTAGGAAGAGTTTCCAGGGCAGTAGGCCAGCGATTCTTGTTCCTTATTTCATTTTTTTAAGTCCAAGTTATCAAAGAAATTACCAAATGCCAAAATACTGTCTGATGCAACAGTTATAGTGGAAATGTTTAATAAATTCCTTCCAACACATAATCCCGTAAGACCCCAAACCAAACAGGATATAGAAAGAAAGCTGAAAAACATTTTAGCTGGCATTTATTAGGTCCCTGGCTTACAAATCAGTGCCCATTTTTATAACTCAGAAAAAAAGTTTTAAATTTTCAGCAAAATTTAAGTTATTGAGGTAAAATCATAATTTCACTATTTTGCCTAATGTATTGGGATATAGGAGAATGCATAATGAATTTGTAATCCTAAGGTCTGGACTCAAATTCTGTTCCTGTATCTTACTTGGCTATACAATTGTGGATGGGTCACATAACCTCTCTCAGCCTCAGTTTCCTCACATGTAGAATGAAGAGGTTGGCATAAATAGATGATCTCTAAAGCCTTTTCTTTTGGGGGGAGAGGCAGTTAGGATCCAGTGACTTGCCCAAGGTCACACAGCTAGTAAGTGTTAAGTGTCTGGGGCCAGATTTGAACTCAGGTCCTCCTGACTCCAGGGCCGGTGCTCTATTCACTGTGACACCTAGCCGCCCCTCTAAAGTCTTTTCCAGATATAACACTCTACTTATAAATGTACCCATAAGCATTCCACTTCTATTTTCATGAGCTCTAAAATTCCCTATCATGATCTTTTATCTTCCCAACTTTCTTTTGGATTCACAATTTGTTTTTTAACCTTGCTGTTTCCTTCATTCTCTGCACCCCTTAGATCATTCCTAGGCCATCACCCTGCATTGGCTTTGCTCTCCCTTCCTTAACTCAGCTTCATGGTGAATCAGTTCAATTCCATAGTCTTCTCTACATTATAGTCTCTTCCCCCTTGTCCTATGGCCCATCACACCTTGCCACATTCCAAACTTGGAATACTACTGTGCTTCACCATCTTGGTTGTTTGTTAAAGTAATACTGTGCAAAGCTGGAGAAAATCATAAAATTGTACCAAATGGGCCCTCTACAAATTTAAGTTATTTAATTCCACTGGGCTTTCATTGTAGCATGGCAATCCTTTTATACTTCTCTAATCGATCCACTCTGTTATTCATCACAACAGCTATTTCAAACCTTTTTGTCCTTTCTCAAACCTCCCAAGACACTTTCTCCCCTCCCTTTCTCAGATAAGGACCTTGTCTCTTGCTTCCCAGAAAATGTTGAATCTATTCCCTGAGAACTCTCTCCTTTCCTCTTCTTTATTTCAAATCACTCAAATATCTTCCCCTATTATCTCCTCCTTTAACCATGCTTCACGTGAAAAGTTGGGCATTCTCTTTGGCAAAGCTAATTTCCCAACATTCATCTCTTGATTCCATTCCTTCCCTTCTTCTCCAATGGATTTCCCCTTCTATTATCCCCACGCTCTCTCTAATCTTTAATCTTTCCCTATATATTGGTTGTTTCCCTATGCTTATAAACAAGCCTTTATCTTCCTCATCCTTAAAAAACAAACAAGGGTTAGCTAAATGATGCAGTAAATAGAGAACTGGCCCTGAAGTCAGGAGGATCTGAGTTCAAATTCAGCCTCAGATACTTAACACTTATTAGCCGTGTGACCTGGGGCAAGTCACTTAACACCAATTGCCCTGCATTCCCCCCTCCAAAAAGCAAAAAACAAACAAACAAAAAAGCACCTTCATTTGGTCTAACCATTTCCAACAGTTAATATCCTATATATTTTCTCTTCTTTGCAACTGACTTCCCTGAGAAAGCCATCTATACTTGGTACCCCCATCTTTACTCCTGAACATCTTCTCCACTCTAGGTTTTCTTGATACTATTCTCTCATGGTTCTTCTCTTATCTACCTGATTGCTTCTTCTCAAACTCCCTCACTAAATCCTCATCCAGGTCACACCTACAAACTGTGGGTGTCTTGCTTGTTAATCTCATCTGTTGTCATAGGTTCGGTTATCCCCTGTATGCAGATGTTTCCAGATTTAAAATCCAGCCACAGTCTCTCTTCTAAGTTCCTCCTGGACTTCTCAAACCAGATATCCTCTAAACATAACCTTCCCCCTGAGATTAAATTTGTTCATTTTTCAGTCTTATCTGGTTCTCTGTACACCATTTGGGGTTTTCTGGCAAAAATATTAGAATGATTTGCCATTTCCTTCTCCAGCAAATTTTACAGCTGAGGAACTGAGGCAAACTAGTTTAAGTGACTTGTCCAGGGTCACACAGCTGATAAGTATCTCAGGCCAAATTTGAAGACTCATGAAGAGTCTTCTTGACTCCAAGCCCAGTGTTCTATCCACTGCACCACCTAGCTTTCCTGAAATTACATTTACACTGTATGTATGTATGTATATATATATGTATGTATGTATGTATGTATATGTATGTATATATCTTGTAATAAATTTTTATATTGTGTTTCCTATTAAAATGTGAGCTCCTTCAGGGCAAATACTGTCATTTTATCTTTCTTTGTATGCTCAGTGTTTAGAATAATGCCTGTTATACATTAAGTACTTTAAATGCTTTTGACTGACTGACCAGTTCTATGGAATATGGAGAGGTACAGTGATCACTGGACACCAGGTTAGGAGGCCTGAGTTCCAGTTCCCATCTGATTAACTTAAACAAGTCATCCCTTGGGAATCTTTTGCTTTATTTCTAAAATAATAGAGTTTGACTTTGATGCTATGACCTTTAGCAAGTCACATCATTTCCTGGGACATCAGTTTCCCCATATGCAATGTGAGGGAGTTGAAATAGATCACCTTGGAGGTTTCTTCCATCTCTAGATCTCTGATCCTAGGATCCTATGATTCATTGACATCTAAGATTCCTTCCAGCTCTGAGATTCTCTGATTCAGAAGCTAATGAAAACCACACATGCTCTCTGCTATCATCAGCACTAAAATTTTATATTAATAGTTTATTGTTGTTGAGTCATTTCATCATGTCTAACTCTCTCCATGACCCCATTTGGGGTTTTCTTGGCAAAAATATTGTGCTGGTTTGCCACTTCCTTCTCCTACTTATTTTACAATAGATGAAGAACTAAGGCAGAGTTAAGTAACTTGCCCAGGGTCACACAACTAGTAAATGTCTAAGGCTGGATTTGAACTCAAGTCTTCCTGACTTCAGGGCCCTCGCTCTATTCACTGTACGACCTAGCTTACTTATCTTTAAACTACAAAGGCACCAATGTGGAAAGAAGAGGAATGTACACAGGCAGCTTTTATAAAGGTTGGAATGAAGCCTTCCCTTTATGCTAGTCAGAACTTTCTATCCAACATGATAGAGTGATTTGTTTTTTTAATGGGGTCATGCTACTTCTGTTTGTTTGGTTTTAGAATGAAAGACAACTGGGTGGTACAAAGAATGGAGGGCTATATTCGTAATCAAGAAAACCCAAGTCCAAATCTTAACCAAGATACCTACTGTACAATCCTAGACAAGTCACTTTATCACTTTCTTTAAAAAATATATATATTAACATTCTTTTTTTTAATTTGAATTCCAAATTCTCTCCCTTCCTCCCTCCCAGTCCTCCCCTACCCACTGAGATTGTAAGCAATACGTGACTCTTAACCTCTTTAAGCCTCGGTAGCTCCATCTATAAAATGGGAATAGCATTTACAAAGCTATGAGGAGGACCAATTGAGAAAATACACAGAAAGCATTTTGTAAGACCTCAAAGCATTTTATAAATCCTACCTATTGTTATTAAATTAACACAAGTAATCAAGGATAAGGAAGATAATTCTTTCCAGTGACTGAAGTTCTAAACTACAGGTAGAATACTCTTTAAATAATGCCATTAAAAGGTTAAGTTCTATAAAAAGAGGCTATTTCTCTATTGCATCCACAGCCCATATGCCAACACTACTTTGTTGATCTGAAGAGGAGGAATTTTGTTTGAGCAGTCTAATATCACAGATACATTCACAATGTATCTACCTTTGGGCAATTTAATTAACTTCCCTAAGGCTTTGTCTGTAAAATGAAGGGTTGAACGACATGTCCTCTGAGGCTGCTTCCAGATCCAGCCCAAGATCTATGATCTCTGATTCTATGAGCCTAAGGTCATTTAGCAATTACTTTTTGAACAAAGATGCCATTCTTTTAGTACCACATTCATGAACAATATCAGTATTTTAGTATTTCTACAATGTGAATTAATTGAACAATTTTGTAGTTCTTTGGGAGTTCTTTTGGTGATTTGGGGGAAATAGTATGGGGGAGCAGATTTTTATTGCTACTAGTTTTATTGCTGCTAGAGGAAATTTGGTGGTGCAATGGATGGAGTGCTGGGCCTGGGAAGACCTGAGTTCAAATATAGCATCAGACACTTATCTTGTATGTGTGCATGGACAAATCACTTAATCTATGTTTCCCTCAGTTTCCTCAACTGTAAAATGGTGATAACCATACCACTTCCCTTGTGAGGTTGTTGTGAAGTGCCTAACAGAGTACCTGGAGTATAATAGATGCTATGTAAATACTTAAGCCCTTCTAATAATAGGGAAACAAGAGGTTAAAAAAAAAGCAATGGGGGCGGCTAGGTGGCGCAGTGAATAGAGCGCCGGCCCTGGAATCAGAAGGACCTGAGTTCGGAGCCGGCCTCCGACACCTAATCCGCACAAACAAAAACCTAGCCGTGTAACCTTGGGCAAGTTACTTAACCCCAATTGCCCTAAAGGGGCGGCTAGGTGGCGCAGTGAGTAAGAGCGCCGGCCTCGGAGTTTGGATGACCCGAGATCAGATCCGGCCTCAGAAAATGAGCACCCACGCATAAATCAAATGACTAGCCGTGTAACCTTGAGCAAGTTACTTAACCCCAATTGCTTTAAAAAAAAAAAAAAGCAAAGGATGGTGGGGAAATTCTATACCCTTCCTCCCCAACCTTTTCTTTTTTCCACTTAGAACCTGTAAAGAAAGACAGAGCAGTATATAAATTATAAAGGTACCGCAAAGGAAAACTAGACCCAAGTTAAAGGGAATATTCTCTCACCTGAGTTTAGACTCTTTGAGGCAGAGTAGAGCATTACAGGGACTGGGTGGTAGATGCAGTGAGGAAAGGGGCTAGAGATTAGGGATACTTTTCTGGGATAGAGAGGGAGGCAACAGTCCAGGCCAAGAAGGATTTAGGGTCATTCAATAACTTCCCTTCCTCATCACTTCCAGCCCTGTTATCTTAGACTCAAGTTCCCCCACACCATATGAGATACAGGAACAAGACAGGGGTTGAGAATTGCCCCAAGCATAAAAGATTGGAAGTAGGAAGCAGGAGGGAGTGGGGAGTTCTGTGTCCACCTACAAATCTTGAGTAGCCATTTCAAATATGACTGGAAGTCAGAGATTGTAATAATAGAATATAAATTATACTTCAGGTTTTTCTGGGAAATTTGAGAAATGCCTCATTATTGAACCTGGGTTAAAGAAATCCCTTAAAGGATCATATGCTTATTATATTCCAAACAAAGATGCATAAATCATAGACTAGGTTATAGCCTAGTGAATCTTTGATCTCCAAATGAAAAATCTCAAATGACATAATATATAGAAAAAGCTGTGTAAGCTGTAAAACACTAAATAAGTGATTTTTCCCATCATCATCAGCATCATAATGCTCTCTCAGATTTGTCTTATTTTCCCTACAAGTACTTTCCTAGGAGGCCTTTCTTCTTATCCTCCCCTACCAGTAATGCCATGGATATCTGATGCATTTATATTTAGATAGCTATTATATTGAATTATTTCAAGTATTCCTGATTTGTTCAAAATAGCTATTCTTTCCACCAATGCAGATTGCGAACCCTGCAGGTCTTAGCAGACTATTCTGTGAGTTCCTACTGCCCAAGAAAAGCTTCCTCTGGAGGCCATCCCTCTAGCAGTGAGCTGCTTTTAGCTCTTTGCTAAACTAGATGTCAGAAGACAGTTATATTCCTTAGCCTGGTCTTCGAGCACAACAGCATGGAGAGCTTGTGTTCCTCTGCCACACATAGCCTTCAACAACCAAAATCATCCCCACAAATGATGAGACATTAACTAAGAGCTTTTCTGGACGATTTTGTTTGTTTGTTTCACCAGAGAGGGAGGCATTGACTTGGAACTCTACTTTTTCTGGTTCAGAGAAATGTCCCTGGGGTAGCTACATTACACAGTTCTGGACTTCTAGTCAAAAGGATCTGGGTTAAGATTTCAGCAGGAAGTAGCTATCAAGAAGAGACCTTCATCCCTTACCCCAAGATTTTAGGCCCCATTCATTTGAGGCGGGGATGATGGAGTCCTTGTTCTCAAGCCCCACCAGAAGATATTGTTTCATGCGCTTATTTTGTGTAATCCTTGTTATATCCTTATAAAGTTCCATTGACATCAGTTACGTCTAAAGTTCCATTGACCTATGTGAGAGATATGGAAGATCTTGGAGCCATATGTAACCATAATTTAAAGATTTTCCCTGCCCCTTAATAGGCCTAAAGGAATTTGAAGATCTTCCCTGTCCCTTAATAGGCCAAATGTAATCACATGGAGTCTGTGGTGGGATGAGCTTGCTAAATGGGTGAAGCAGAACCCAGAGGAAGCTGGGAGTCAGAGCAGTTAGATTGCAGGGAGAAGAGAGGATGCAGGCAAGGAGACAGCTAGGCTTATGAGTGTTTGTTTATGGAAAGGCTTTGGGATGGTGTTTCTCCCTGCAGTGATAATATGCATTAACTTCTTTGTTGCTTTGATAGATTCAGTTTTCTGGGGTTGGGATTTGGTTTTCTGGTGTCTGGATAAATGTTTTTGCTTCTGTCCTCTATATAGAGAGTCTGTTATATTTTGTGATTCAGAATTATGCCAGCATATTCATAGGTGCATTGGTGTTGTGAATATTACATTGGCACTACAATCATTCACAGACTGAGAGGTTGACTAAGAAGTTGACAGTTTAAGGACTGTATCAATTCCTCTTAAAAGTTAAAAGACCTAGAAGAAAGTTTCTAATATATAGGGTAGATTCTCACTGGAGGATTTATGGATGAACTTGGAAAAGAAATATAGAACATAAGAAGGGCTGGAATTTGTACCCATCTAAACCCCTTGGCAGAGTAAATAGAGTGCCAGAATTGTGGTCAGGAATATCTGAATTCAAATCCTGCTTCTAAGACCAAACTAACTGTGTGACTAAGAACAAATCACTTAATTTCTCTGAGCCTTTTCCTTGAACTATAAAATAAAGATAAGAGCACCTGTAGCTTCAGATTCAAAGGGTTGTTTGGAGACTCATGAGATAATGGATAAAGAGGACTTTGCAAACCTCCACATATTTATGTGCAGGGCTTTCCAAATGCCACTAAGACTTTGGGGACAGGCTGTATTTTAGCTATTATTATTATTATTATTATTATTGATCATCAAAATAATAACAACAATAATAGTAATTATTAGCACCCACAATAATTAGTAGTTGTAAAAAGATCTGAAAACTGGTTGGATTGTAAGAGGAGGATGGTGCATCTGAAAACATTTTAAGGACATGAAGTTAGAGCTCTTTTTTTGAGAGCAAAGAATTGGAAATTGAGGGGATGCCCATCAATTGGGGAATGGCTGAACAAGTTAGGGTATATGAATGTAATGGAATATTATTATGCTATAAGAAATGATGAGCAGGCAGAAAGACTTATATGAACGGATGCTGAATGAAGTGAGCAGAACCAGGAGACATTGTACACAGTAACATCAACACTGTGCAATGACTATCTTTGACTTTGCTCTTCTCAGCAATGCAATGATCTAAGACAATGCCAAAGGATTAAAGATGAAAAATGCTATCCACAACCTGAGAAAGAACTATGGAGTCTGAATACAGATCGAAACATACTATATTCTCTCTTTATCTTTCTTGTGGTTTTTCCCTTTGTTTCTGATTCTTCTTTACATCACTAATGTGGAAATATGTTTAATATTATTGTATATGTATAGCCTGTATCAGATTACATGCTGTCTTGGGGAGGAGGAAAAGGAAGGAGGGGGGAAATTTATAACTCAATCTTATAAAAGTGAATGGTGAAAAATAAAAATAAATTAATTTAAAAAAAAAAAGATCCTGCCATTACACTCTTACTAATCTTTGTGAACCTGAGTAATCCACTTAAAACTCCCTTAGTCTGTTTCTTCATCTGCTAAAAGAGGAGATTGGACTCAATAGCCTCAGAGGCCTTCCAGTTTAAAATCTACAAGACTATGAAATTCCCTTCACTAAAACAGATTGTTAGCAAGTGCTATGCAATTTACAGTCTCATAGACTTGCCTCAGAGTTTGAGTGGTAGTGATTTGCCCATGGTCCCAAAGCTTATTTGTGTCAGAGAGACAACTTGAACCCAAGCATTCCTGCCTCCAATGTCGGTCCTTTATCCATTAGACCACACTCTGCCTCTCCTTGAGAATATTATTATTGTTTGGTAAATGACTGTAATAATATAGATTGGGAAAACTGCTACTGTACAAGTTGGTTATGAAAGTCATTTTCCTTAGAGGTAGTAGAGGAGAAAGTGGATATTATCAATGCCTATTACTTAAAATTTTATTTTTTTTCATCTCTTCTAGCCAACATCTCTATTGTAGACATTGATACTAACCAGGAGGAGAACATAGCAACAACATCTTCAGGAAATAATTTTGGCCTTGACTTGAAAGCAGATGACAAGATATATTTTGGTGGCTTGCCAACCCTGAGAAACCTGAGGTAATGCAGCTCAGAAGTGTTAACAAAGGATTCTTTTGTTCCAGTTAAAAGCTGAAGATGAGTTCTTATAGGTGGCTTTTAAATATAATAGAAACTTTGCATTTTTGAGGGGGGGGAGGCTGGGAAGTTGGGGTTAAGTGACTTGCCCAAGGTCACATGGCTAGTAAGTGATAACTTTGCATTTTAATTACAGTATTTATCAGTTGCTGATTTAGGAACATCTTGTCTCTTTGGATTTTTGAAGAGGATAGTCAGAAACCATCATGCATGTTAATCCAACATGAGGCCTCGGAAGCTGGTGCATACATTTGATATTTTTGTTGATTTGTTTCCCTAAATTCACCTGATGAAAAGAATTGTACCCTTGATTAAAATTTAGGACATTATCATTCATTCTCTTTTTACATTCACTGACTATAATAGCAAAGTGACTAGAAATTGCTGTGTTCTGAAAATTATTCAGTGTTCTATGAGCACCGTATGTGTTTCTGACACTCAATAGCATCGTAATGAAGCGTTGGAGTTCCTTTATTAATTCTACTCAGACCATTCTGATTCTTCTTGTCTTCATGTCAATAATTTTGCTTTTTGTTTTGTATATATCTGTTCACTGAGAAACTAGGAAGCTATATTTAGCTGAAAATGCTTTTGTTTAATATACATTTCATGACCCAGAAAAATTACAAAATATATTTCTTATGGCGCTGAATGTATTTGCAATATTCCTGAAGAATATTGTAAGAAGGGAAACTATAAAATGCTATTGGTACTTGTAAAATACATTGAAGTGAATGGAGGAGAGAGCCATAGAATTAAATGAAATTCTTAACAGGAATCTTCACAATCATAGCCTTCGTCATGAGTGCCAGAGACCTCCCTCCAACCTCCTGTGATAAAAGGACATATTTGATGCCAGAGGGATCTTAAAATATTTTTGGTGGCAATTAATAGGGAGATAGAAGTGAGAGAATCCAGCAGAATGTAGTTGAGAGCTGTGGAGGTAGTGATAATTTCCACACTATATAAATCAACATGAAACTTGAATCTCACACACACACACACACACACACACCTCTTCTTCCAAGTTGTTCATTCTATTACTATAACTATTTTATACTAGACTATATAGACTATAACTATTTTACACTATAACTATTTTGCAACTAAAAATGACCTTGAATCCACTATTTTACCATGGTTAAATATAGAAAGGTATAATGATCATTGTGTATTATATTGGGATCCTGTTAACTAGCAAATGTTATAATGAATTTTTGAAATGTCTCATAAGAAAAGCAATTGGAATTCAAATATATTTAAATATTTAGTGAATTTGTCAAGCTACTGCAATTTTCTACCACTTGAGAATTCCTATCATTTCTTCAAGAGTTTAAAAATCATGTGTCACAGGTTCTATAACTATATTCTATCAGGAATGAATGAAATATAGCCAGAATAGGCCTGTTCATCTGAGCCAGCTCCTTTTGGACATAGTGATGATGCCCAGCTTTTCACAACCCCAAAGTGACCTTGCAGAAACTTAACTATAATGAAGAACTTGAGAAGCTGAGAATGGGTTTGTTAGTTAACTTTGTTAATTACATGCCTAATGTATATTTTCTGGTTTAAAATCACTACTTTCATAGTGTTGTACTTTATAATTATGAATTCATCCCTTGTCACATCATTTCAAAATACCGTATTTCACCACATAATTGTTGCCACCACATAATCATCACCCCCTGTTTTTTTAGTCCAAAAATTGATTTATAAACTTTCATCATGTAATTGTCTCATGGTATAATTCTATTCATCACATCACTTAAAAGGTAAACAGAGCAGCAATGTATTCACTTGGGGTATATGGATATGCATTTATCTCTCACGCATTGCGAGCCACCAGCCTGGAATTCTTAGCATATGCACATTGTCAGTACTTGATTTTAACATATATTCACAAGTACTCTATCCTAATCTTGCACCAAAGACAGTTTAATAATAAGTGATTTTCAAGTCATACCGACACAACTTAAGGGAAAAAAAAAGCTTCACACAATGGTTCATACCCCACTTTTTGCAAAAAATGTCTGGCATAAAATCTGTGACAATTATGTGGTGAAATATGGTAGCCTTTAGACATACAGTTGAGATTGCTCAGAGAGCCAAGAATTTACAGACATATAATTTGTCTATTGTGATCCCAGTGGTTTGATATAGTTCAAGATGTACAAGGTGGGGCACAGAGTATTTATACAGGTATTGATGGCCTCAGACTTCTTGAAAAGTTAACACCTACAAGATATCAGGGAATCGTTAATAATAGAGATGGATCTACCATCTGCAACTACTGTTCAGAATAGGGGTTCTTAACCTCGGGTTGGGGAACTTTTTAAAAAATATTACAATAACTAAATTTCAATCCTTTAAAAAGCAATCCTACATATTTTGTTTTATGCATTTACAAACAGTATTCTGAAAAGGACTCCATAGGCCCACCAGGGTGCACCACTAGGTGGTAGTTCAGTGGGTAGATCATTAAACTTGAAGCCAGGGAAGAACATGATCTAATCATGCCTCTAATCCTGCCTAGTTATGTGACTCTAGATAAATCATGTGATCTCTCTCAAATTTAGTTCTCTCATCTACAAAACAGAGATAATCATAGCACTTCTCACACAGGGTTGTGAGAATGAAATGAGATAATATATGTAAAGCGCTTTGCAAACCTTAAAGTTCTATATTTTATATGATTGCTACTATTATTCATTATATTATAAAAGGAGTCCTTGATACCAAAAAAAAAGGTTAAGAATTCCTATTACAATGATAATAAACAACTAAATTAAGGCATAAATTTTCAAGGCAAATGGGAATGAAAGGCAATAATATCATTCCTATAATTCACCTACTGGATGTGATGGGCCAGGGGTATATTTATGTATCAGTTCACTGGCAGAGTTTATGCTTATTTTTCCTTGTTGATCAGTATCCATTCAGTATTCAGAGATTAATAAAACTGTTTTCTTGTCCCCTAAATGGAATGTATTTATGAGTAAATGTTCTCTTTCTTTTTTCCCCTTATCCTAGTATGAAAGCCAGGTAAAATTTACATTTATGCATGCCTCCTTCAAGTGCATGGGTTGACTAAGTACAGCTTTTTAGAGAAAGCAGCAGTGCAGAAAGCATATTGACGCTGTTGCCAGCTATTATCTTGGGTACATTTTACAAAGAAGTAGTTCTTCTTGAAACCCTTTTCCTGCTGTCTTTCCTTTACAAAGATCCACTCTCTGTAGGACATGTGCTTTACAATGCTTTTCAGAGTGGAAATGGACAGATTCTGATCCACCCACTCATCCTTGCCAAATCCATTACACTTTGAAGGTGACTATCCAGTCTCATGGGTATAACCTATGGCTTATGCACCAGAGTAAAGCGCACTGACCTACACATAGATCAAACCCAAGACCTTGATCTCTAAGAATCATGCTCTTTGCTGAATAGCCCCACCTGCTCTCCCAGCGCTTAGCATTGCAGTGTTGCTTTTTGCAGACCCACAGGTATGCACACTCCCTCACAGCCCTCCAAAGGTTCTTTGCACAGCTGTTGATGTATTGCTGTGTTTGTTTGGAGTTAGTTCTGGAGCTGGCTGAAAGGAATATGTGCACAGGCTGTAGTTAAAACTACAGTAACAGATGTTTTCTCAGTATAATGTAGTTTACAACAAAGAAATCTGAGGTAAGGTCCCCAAACTTTCCCAAGCCATTGTTTCTTGTTTCTAGTCAAGAATTATGGTAGTGTCTGGTCAAATCCAAAGGGATCTGAGAGTCTGAGTTGCTATGGTTAGGAATAAAATCTGGCATTTTGGGCCCAGTTTCAGTAGACTCACTGCCAAATTTCTGGGCAAGAGATAGAGAATTGAATTCTCTATGAGGAATATATTCATCTAGAGAAATAATAAAAGGAACTGAGATCCAAAAATTAAAGTACAATAGAAAGAAAGACAGGAAATTTGAGTGAACCAGGTGTTTTATCGTGTAATGTGACAACTGTCTAAATTGCTAGAGGGTGCTGTGCTTGCTGAAATGTAAAAGCTGGTTTTCACTAGAAACATATGCTAATGAAAATGTTCTGGGATGAACTTGTGTTGCTTTGTAATTGTGTCCTTGAATGATGTCCTTGAATTGAGTAAAAATTGGAGCTTTATCTTTATTAGTGATGTAGAGGAAACAAGATTTCCTTCTATCTTTCCCCTGTCATTATGTAAGAACTTATCTTCTATGATTTCCACCTTATGGAGCCACTTGAATTATTATGTTTTTAAACTGTTATTTACATTTTCATAAAAGAATCAATGAAAAGAGGGTTGATTAGTTCACGTGAACTCTAAGACCTTGATGAGTCAATCTTTCCTTCCCATTATGGAAGTGAATGCATAAAGCCAAGAAGATACCCAAGCTTCCTTGGGTTCAAAAAACTATACATGTTATTTTAAGGGATCTGCAGAAAAGAAATAATCACCAGAAAATTAAGTGTTTCCTTCCTAGAGAGCTCAGTGAGTTAAAAGAAAGGATCTTAAGATCAGGGAAACGTTATCAGAAATAACCAAACATATGCAGGGAGAGAGACTGAGGCTATAACAAGAATCTGGCATCTGATAAAGTCTGCCGGCGTCGGGTTTGTTCTCCTCCCTTTTCATGTCTGGGGGTGTTTTATTCCCTGGACCAGAGTAGATCTTCATCTCTTTGTGACCATATTGTAATGTAAGAAACATTGAACTAGAGTTAGGAGATATGAGCTTTAATCCCAGCTTTTCCATTATGTCACCCATCACGAGTTACATCATTTGTGGGCCTCAGTTTCCCCATCAGTAAGGTGAGAAAAGGGAGCCAACTGGGCAGTCTCTAAGGGTTCCTCCCAGCTCTCTGATTCTCTAAATGCTGAAACTGGATAAGTACTAGCTAGCTAGTTAGCTGTTCATAACAAGCAGAATTACATTAACCATAACCTTACATAGTACCATTTTTAATATTGGTCAGACAGTTCTTGCAAATGCTAATGAACAGTTCATAAATACACATTAAATACTCCTTTTGGCTTTATAAACAGTGGAGACACACAAGTAATTTCAGGGGCACAGCAGTGACTTATGAACCTCAAAGTACATGGATAAAATTGCTACATTTAAAAGAGAAAGTAACAAGCAGAAAGAAAGAAGGGAGGGAGGGAGGGAGGGAAGGAGAGAAGGAGGGAAGGAAGGAAGAAAAGGAGGGAAGGGAGGAAGGAAAGGGAAGGGGGAAGGGAAAGAAGGAAGGGAAGGGAGGAAACATTTTATGTATAATATAGTAAATCCTTTTTTTCCCAATCTTATAAGTGAAAATATGAAGTGTCATTTCTTCTTGGAATGTGTTATTGCTTTAATCTAGACTAAGGACTTTAGAGTTAACCTGCAAACCTTTTCAAAAAACGTTATCAAGGATGAATAAATGTACTGGCTTTTGTTAGAATTGGGAGCTTTAAAGAGAAATCTAATTTTATTCTGTCCTTTGATTAGAAAAAAAAAAGATATGAAAGAGAAAAATATTTCATTTTTAATTGAAGGTTCCAGAATCAAAAGACTTTGAATCTTTTAGCAAATATTTCTTTACAGGAATTTTTCCTTATCATTGGGTTTATTCAGTCTTCAAAGTTGTATGTAGCTTAGAAGAAAAAAAAACTACTTACTTGAATCATAGCAAAGAACTGAGCACAGAGTAGGACCTTAGAACATGCTCAATTAGTAGTTGTGTGCTCCATTTAAATACCATGTGAAAGTGCCAGCACAAAGAGAAATTTGTTCATAGAATTTTCTGGTTGGATGGTCACATGTATATTTGCTTGACAAATTGACTAGATTCTGGAAGAAAAAACGTGCTGTGTTCATGTGTGCACATGTCTGCATATGTATGTCGGCAGCTGTGCTTTTTGCTTCATATTGCTTGCTCTATAACCATAAGAATCATTCTATTAGCTGCCAGACTGACATCGCTGTTATTTTTTATTTTATTTTGAAAGGCCTGAAGTAAACTTGAAGAAATATGCTGGATGCCTCAAGGATATTGAAATTTCACGAACACCATACAATATACTCAGTAGCCCCGATTATGTTGGTGTGACCAAAGGATGTTCACTTGAGGTTTGTTGGTTTTTGTTTACCTCCAAAACAGACTCATATCATATGTATTTTTAACCACCTGGAGAGGACATTCTACATTTGAATAAATGCCTTCAGACAGATTCTTCCTCCACTTCCTATAGGCCATAATATTGCTATACATGAACTACGATGTGGCTTTTTTTGCTCTGTGAATTTCCATTGCCAAAATAAGTTGGTGAAATGATAGTTCACAAAATAATTATGTATGTTCAGCAGTTTGTCTATAGGTTGGATCCAGGGTCTCTTTCATATAAATGAGAGCTATCTTAAAGCAGAGATCCTCCAAACCTCGATCTTCTTTGCATAAGGAGAAATCCAATTTTATACTTTCACTGGAAAACAGAATCTGGATTCTCTATAATAAATTGACAGGTTATAACAATGGGCCAAATCTATTAAGATAAAATTATATAGGAAAAAATGAAAAGTCCTAGACTTGGATTCCAAAGAGCAACTGGGCACTTACAGAATGGCAATGGTAGCATGTCTAGAGAAAAGTAGGGAAAAGTGCAAGTGATTTTAATAAAGGATAAGCTTAATTCACTGTCAGTTTGAAATATGAAAGGCAATCAAAAAGGCATAACAGCCCAGACATATACTTTGCCTTTGTCAGAACACATGTGAAGTATTTCATCAGTTTTGGCCCCTCCTTTTAGGAAGGACACTGGTAGTCTCAAAGGCAGATAACCAGGATGATGAAGAGACTGGAAAACATACCATAAGAAAATCAGTTAAAGAAGGTAGGGACTCAGTTCAATCATTTTCTAGTCATGTCTGACTCTTTGGGATCCTCTTTGGAGTTTTCTTGACAGAGATATAGGAGTGGTTTGTCATGGCCTTCTCCAGCTCATTTTATAGATGAGGAAACTGAGGTTAAAAAAGGATGAAGTGACTTGCCCAAGGTCACAAAGCTAGTTAGTATCTGAGGTCAGATTTGAGGTCATAGAGATCAGCCTTCCTCACTCCAAGCCCAGCACAAAGAAACATCACTATATTCCTGAAGCTTAATATCTTCAGATATTTGACTGTCATGGGGAAGAGAGATTAAACCTATCCTGCTTGGTCTGAGAACTAGGTACAGTGGGTAGAAGATGAAGAGAGACAGATTTGAGATTGAGGAAAGGAAACACTTCCTAACAAATAGAGCATACTAAAGACCACTAAGGTCCATTTCAAGTCTGGGATTCTGTGAAGGAACATCATAGGCTTGAAGGAACCCCTTGGACTGAGATTCTCCAGTATTACTCCGTTCATATCATAGCTATTCAGCTCTTCCTGGAAACTACAGTGAAAATTAAAGGAACCAGTACCTTCCCACCCCATGGTCCCACTTGACTGTCTTGTATATGACTGTTCAAAAACACAAACTTTATTATCAGGGCAAGAGTTTACACATATGAGAATAAAAAAAAAAAACCTGTTCTTTAAAAGAGTGACTATAAATAATTATCAACTTTATCGATTACTAAGAAAATCATGGAAACTCCAAAGTCATTCATTTACTTTAAAATGATATTTTAAGTCTAAATAGAAGAATTTTAGCTGCACCAAAATGAAATTATAATTCATTCAACTCCCTTTAACCAAGACTGTTTGTTCCCCTTCTTTCTGGAAGACATGTCCAGAAGTTGTGGCCATACCACCATTTCCTCTCACTGCTACTATCTCTGGAGTCATGTGGCTCCCCACTTTAGGAATTCTTTGTTCATTGTATCATTGCCAATCCCAAGAAGCCATTTCTGGTCTCAAAGGTACTGCCATTGCCTCTCCTTATCTGCCATCTCTAGCTTGCTGCCAAGCCTCCAGCTCATGTCTCCTCCCATTGAAAAATATCTATCCTTCTCTCAAATAAGATTTACTAAAAGTTGCTGAAGTCTGCATAGACTTCAAAGAGATATAATTCCAAAATGAACATTGGCCAGACACAACCCTTTTATGTAATACATTAGAACTCAAAGTTAAGGGGAAAACCAAGATATGTCTACCAATCTGACTGCACAATTTCAGTATTAAACAAAAACTTCCGTAAATGCAGTTAATACTATACAGCCCCCTCTGGCTCTTAAAATTCTGTCTTTCATACTCTTACTGGTACCTCAGGGCTTCTACTGTTCATACCACTGAATTGATTTAGAGCCGCAAATTGGAACACCAAATCATAGAGTGGGACCAGCTCTGCCACAGTGATTCTAGATGCACCCTGAGAAGCCTGGGGATAAGAAAAAGGGAAATAGAGATGGAATTTAATCTTGAAGGGATGGCACTGAGTTCCTAGAAAAAGTTTTACTAAGAACTTTAATCTTCCAAAGCCCAGCTCTCATTCACATTCAGAAAAGATACATGGGAATGAAAAATTGGCTATAAAATGAATAGCCTGTATGCTTAAAATGAGCATTCTGTAAAGTCACTTTTCAGTAAACAGGAATTATTTTGCAACTGGCGGATGAAGCAGAGATTCAGTGGAGATAAATACTAAAAAAGGGACAATTGACCATACAGTAGTTTTATCTGAACTATCCCAAGCTCCTTGATTTGAAAATTGCAATGGAAAGCTCAGGAGATTATGCCTTCTGCTAATACTTGTCATTTAAATGCCTTAGAAATACTATAAGGATAGTCAGCCTCCTAAGAGGCTCTTGCTTTTATGTCCAAAAATGCTAGAGATTTTGACAGCTGATCACTTAGCATAGTTAAATTATTTTTTCTTAATTTCCAGAAAGGGTCAAACTGGCCTTGGTAATTTATTAAATCATATAACAGCAATTGATTTATTAGCTTGTGACAAAGTATACATCATATATTAATAATATCTGCCAGTCCTGATTGTAGTAACAGGCCAGTAATAGGAAACAGGCCATCCATATTTATGCTTTATTTATGTCTAGTTCATCAGTAAAACATTAATAATCAGTTGATGAAATGGAGAATGATTAATTTTCAGTTTTTCAAGTCAGTTGTAACAAACCCTGAAATCTCAAAATGGGATATAAAGCAGTGTTCATCTTTTACATTTTATAGAAAAATCTAAAGAATAAAATCAGTTCACGATCCTGATTTAAACTTAAAGCTGGCCAGTTGGGGAAAAGTTAAATCTGAAAAAAAATAATTTTTAATATTATTCAGATATCCATTTGTTTGATGAGTAGTTGTGGTTCAATTGCTTTTTATGATACTTGTATTTCTTAATAACATTAAAATTGCTTGTGCTTTGCCCTCTAAGATTATACTATATATATATATATATATATATATATATATATATATATATATATATGTTGTATGTATCTTATATATACCAATATGTGTGCATGTTATCTCCTACCTTAGGATGTAAACTCCCTGAGGGAAGGAATAGTTTCACTTTTGTCTTTAAATCCCTTCCACTTAGCACAGAACCTGGCACACAGTAGGAGCTTAATAAATGGTAGTTAAATGATGTGTCTGCTTGTCCAATACTTAGCACATAGTAGGTACTGAATAAATGATTGTTGATTTTTTTTTTAGTGGACCTGAAAGTGGGGTGAGATTAGACAGGAGAATTCATTTGTGTTCTCATTTCTAATAGTTATTTCTCTCTTTCTCTCCACAGAATGTTTACATTGTTAGTTTTCCCAAGCCTGGATTTGTAGAGCTTCCACCAGTGCCCCTGGATGTTGGCACAGAAATCAACCTTTCCTTCAGCACCAAAAATGAGTCTGGGATCATTCTTCTAGGAAGTGGTGGAGCTAATAACTCACCAAGGAGAAAACGCAGGCAAACTGGACAGGTACAAAGAGAAAGAGCAAATGACGTTTGTGCCTCCATGTTCTTGTATATCTGTCTCTTCTTTAGGGAAGATATGGGCAAGGCATTTGGAGTTTATGGTTTGTTATTATTTTATTTTTACACCTGTTAAAGAAAGAAAGTTGTACAACTTTCTTTTGGAAGTTGGTAGCAGCACCAGTTTTACTTCTTACCTGAAACCATGCTGATTTAATTATATCATAATAATAGCTAGTTTAATAGCTACTTAATAGCACTTTAAGGTCTGCAGAATGCTTTATAAATATCATCTCACTTGATTCTCACAGTAAGCCTGGCAAGTAGCTACTTTTCTTATCCCTGTTTTACAGATGAGGAAACTGAGGCTGAGAATGGTTAAGTAACTTGCCCCAAGTCCCATAGTAAGTGACTGAGACTAGATTTGAACTGAAATCTCCCTAACTCCAGGCCCATTGTGTCACCTAAACTGTATTTGCCAATATTCATGCATACCTCTGTTCATGAATAATTTCACTTCTCATTTATATAAAAATCTCCGTTATGATTTTTCTGAGTTAGCTAATCAAGGAGCAAGAAACAGGAATTTGTTTTGTTTACACCAAAAGATACACATGTCTTGTAGGTGCCCACAAAAACCACGCAGTCTAGTACCAGGAAATTTTCCAGATTGTATTACAGTTACCCTTCCACAACACAACTTTCCCCATCATAATTTCAATATATCACAGGTCAGCATTAGAAATTAAATGGGAATTTCGGAGGACTTTCATGGAAGTCACAGATGACACGCGAAGCCCAGCAGACACAGAAACTCAGAAATGCATAAAATACATGTACAGTATTGTATAATATCAACATATTTTATCTTTTAATACCATAATAATTCATACTTCTCTGGTACCAAAGGAAAGTCAAAAAGTTTTATGCAGATTTTCTGACTGGGGGAGACACAATCCCTAACCACCACCCCCTAACCCCCCCACACACACACACACTCGAGATATATAAGGGATAATTGTGATCTTATTACCACTATTCTTGCTGACCCAAATGCAAAACCAACTCTAATGATGGAGAGAAGACTTGACATGGAAAATTAAATCACTATGGAATCTAAAGCCAAGGGAAATGTTGCCTCATTACTAAGGAAAGTTTGGTAAGTCTATGAAAAGCTTCAAATACAGTAAGCCACCCTACATCATTTCCCAAATTTCTGTCCTATGGGTTTGACCCCGGGCAATCCTACTTCTATTCAAGGTCAGGTGATCTCACATTAAATCAGCAATGAGGCAATACTTTCCCCCTTGATTCATAGATATTTTATTTTCCATGATAAGCCTCTGTTTGAATAGCAATGTAGCATAGAGAATTAGTTTGCATAAATGCATTGGAATTTTTTTAAAATTTCATGCTGAACTTGTGACTTTATCAGTATAGGAAACTTCCAATGAGAAAACTCCCTCTGCCAAAATGTATCAGTAACCAATACTCTTTAGAAGGGGGCCAGGAGAGCCAAAGTGACTTGCCTTGAGGCTCATGCAGCCAGGATGCTCAGAAGCACTTCCTGAAACCAGATCGTCCTGACTCAGAGGTTAGAACTCTTTCCATTAGATCATGCTATGTAACAATAATAATAGCAATGATAACATTATCCATCAGTGAAGTAATATTTAGAGACCATAAGCAGCTTTCTAGAATGGGTTTCCATAATAAGGTAATAATTTTCCTTATCATTTATAGATGATTTGTAGGAGTGCCAGCTCCAAATTTCTATTACTCAGTGCCAACCAAATCAGTTCAAATCAACAACACTTAGACTGTGCTTAGAAAATAGATTTTTACCTCTTTTTAAAAATTTCCCATAAACAATCTACTATAGACCACTCGAAAATTAGTACTAACTTTAGAGTGATCCAATTATTTCTACATTTTAAAAATAGAGTTCACTCCTAGAACATAGTCATCCAAAAACACTGCTCTTAGGGGTGAAAAGTGAGTTTATAACAGTCAGCTTCTGTTAGTCATAGGATCTGTGCTTTTCAAATTGACCTATTTTCAAAATATATGTTCCTGTCCATCACATTCAACAATGACGTTGCCAGAAAATTTCGTAAAGATAGACTTGGGCCTTGAGCACGTTCAGTTACTTGGCAGAATTCGGTTACTTGGCTTGAGATAAGCAGGGTTTAAAAGAGTTTTGTTTTTTTTAATCAATAAGACAAAACATTTCTTAAATGACTATGCTTAGCCCTTCATATGCCATGAGCAGAAGCCCAAATCTTCAGAATATTCTGTGTTCAACATAGCTATTTCTTACTGAGCCAGAGAGAGGATAATTGGGGCTATTATGAATATATGATTCCAATTCCTCACTGCTGAGGAGAATTCTTAGAGAACCAAGAGAACATTGCACAGCCTCACATGTGTGCTCCATGAGTAATGGAGCAATACCTGACATCAGCTTTAGGAAACATGACTGTATCCAAGCTCCCTGGGGTCTGTAACCAGATACCAAAACCACACGGGTTGCTATAGTAACCATGGCAAGAAGAAAGCAGGCACATTTTTTGGAAGAAAAATTGTTTTCCTCCCTTCTGACTATGAAATAAAAAGTTACACATTTGTGATAACAATCTATTCAACCAGCTAGCGTAACATACCTTCAGTTTAAATTGCTCAAAATGCCATGAGCTTGAGAGCCTGACGAAATCTTAAAAAGCCAGCTGGAGCCTTTCTCCCATCAATTTTATAACATAATTTTTACAGGCAGATATGAGGGCTGGGACTTTTATTTACATGTTGGGTTTTCCAGTCAGCTTTAAGAGCCAGAAGGTATTCACTGTGGCATGTACTAGCAGGGTTATACAGTAGATGGACCATCACATTTGTAGCAAGATATCTTAAGCTGGGATGCTTTGGAGTCTAATGTGTGACCTCCCCAAGTCACTTCACCTATATGGCCTCACTGTTATCATCTGTAAAGTGAGAGGACTGGGCTATACAGCTCTGAGGTTCTTTCCACTTAGAGATCTGTGATCCTATGACCTTTTCTCTCTGAGAGAGACATTACCTTCCACATGATAGCTAAGGAGAACAGGGGATAAAGTTTTGGGCTTGGAATCAGAAAACTCTGAGCTCAAATCCTGCCTCAGACACTTAATAGCTGTGTGACCCTGGGCAAGTCACTTAACCTCTCTCATGTTCAGTTTCCTCATCTGTGAAATGGAAATAATAATAATGCCAATTTCAAAGAGCTCTTGTGAAGATCAAATGAGATAACACATATAAAGTGATCTGTGAATCTTAAAGGAATATATAATTGTTAAATATTATTATTACATATGTATTATGTCATTATGTATTAGTATGAATACCTTATTATATCATTATTACCTTATTATTCTACTATGTGTTGCAATTAATACATTATTCTCATATCATTATTACATATATTGTTATATTATATAAATTATTGTTATTATATCCACTTAACATAGCAGGGCTCTGAATCTTGACCATTATAGTGCTTTTCACACCATTGTGTGCCTTCTGGCTTTATGTAGCAAGTAAAAATGGTAGGTGTATGAGACAAATGTCTGTCTTTGTTTGGAAGTCTACCATAGTATCAAGGGGAAGGAGCCATCTCTCTTCCCTCAGAGATAGGATCCCAGAGCAGCTGCAAATGTAGACCTCTCTGCACACACCTGTGACTAAGTATTACTTCTGATTGCCATATGATCTCAACTAACAGCCATCCATCCAACCACTACAGGCCTACTATGCTATATTCCTGAACAAAGGCCGCCTGGAAGTGCATCTCTCCACTGGAGTGAGGACCATACGCAAGATTGTGGTCAGACCAGAGATAACACCATTTCATGATGGGAGAGAACATTCCGTTCATGTGGAAAGAACAAGAGGGTAACAATAGCAAAATTGTTCTTAACTGCTACCCAATCAATGATAGAGTAAAATGAAACTTCGCCCTTAACATTAGACTGCTCAAAAGTGTATATGTTTAGCTGCTTTTATTGAGCTTTTAGAAATTTAATTTCAGCTCTTTTCGAATTTTTGTACTTTAGAGGCATAAAATTATCAATTGATTCTCATCTACTTTAGACATTTAGGACTTTGCTACTAAATTTATTATTTGCTATCTGAAAGGCAGGAAAGCACACCGGATGTGTGGCTTCAGAATCAGGATAGGGTTGAAGACCTGTGTCTGACACATACTGCTTTGTGACCCTGGGAAAGTCTCATAAAGCCTAAGTGCCCCTAGGCAGCTCTTTAAAATTAGAAATTGTAGAGTGGGTACTGATCTTGGTAGAAGCAATTGCCTCACTTGGAGTTCCCTTTTCCAGTGAAATTAGAAGTCCAGTAAAAAAAAAATCGCTAAATAGTTGTCCATTGATTTTCATCTATTTTAGGCACTTAGAAGCTTGCTACTAAATTTATTATTTGCTATATAAGAAGCAGAAAAGCACATTGTATATAGTACTGGCTTCAGAGTCAGGAAGGACTAGGTTGAAAGTGAGCAGGCCTGAGGAAACAAAAAAGAAATCATTCTCCCTTTCATCCTAATATAAATTAATGAATGACTCCAACCTATGAAAGATATAATCCTGACCTATGGGTGAGTGAGTGAACCTTGCAGACTGCCATTATTCATTTCCTCAAAAGATTTCCATTGTTTGCTTTTATCCAGTTAGAAAAGGCATCTGTATCATTTATTTGTGTTCTTTTTGATAGCCCAGAGGGATAAAATCAGGCTAGTCTGCATATTTATCAGGTAAACAAAAACAAAACTAAAGACTTGGGGTGACTTTCCTAAGTCTTACTGCAAGGTAGGCAACCTCACTCTAGCATATTAGCAATTTTGTGGTTAGATTGAATACTTAGCAAGAAACTGGAAGTCAAATTTGTTATAATCAAAGAATGCAAGGAACAGACTTAGACAATTACCAACATCAATGCATAGGAACTGTATGAGTCAGTGAAGGCTAACCTGTAGCACATGTCTGATTCATTCGGCATACATTATTAAATTTCCTAGATAATGTGCAGAAAACAAAGAACTAGTCACCTTCGTGTTTCCAGTCTAATGAGGGGACATGGCATGTACATGAATAACTTTAATGCAAGGTAAATGATGAGCAAAGCAAATTTCTTGAGAAGTTTACAGAAGGGAAAGCTCACTTCGCATAAGGAGGAAAAGGAATGGAAGAGCAAAGAAACTAAAGAATGGCTTCATGAGCCAAGTGATAAATGAGCTGAACCTTGCAAAAATGATAGCAATTAAAGCAACTGAAAATGGGAGAAGCCGGAAGAGTAGAAAGCATGTCAGACAAAGAACTACATGAGTTAGAAAAAGAGGCAAGACAATAGAAATTCCTTGGAAGAATGGACGGCGTCTTATTTATCTGTTTATCCTTTACAGATTGGCATGGGTGTTTTGTTTGGGTTTTTTTTTTCCTAAAAGTTACTCAATAAATGTTTGTGAAGTGAACATTTGAGATTTCATGGGCTGCCTTGCTTGAATCTCTTATACAATTAGAGACGGTCCATTCAGTCAGGACTAGCTAATCATTCCAAATGACAACTGGCTCAGAGGTAGTAAGAATCTCACTTGAACTGTCTGGATATATAATGAAGAAATGGAAAAATGCACTGTTTGGAAATCAGATTTAGTTTTGAATTTATTACCTGTGTGACCTGGGGGAAATTTATTTAATTTTTCTGAGCCTCAGTTTTCCTTTCTATATGATGATGAGATTGGATTAATCTCTAAAATCCTTCAGCTCTAAATCTTATCAGTTTCTTCTAACTACTGTAACTAGTCCAAGATTCAGACATAAATATGTACAAGAGAAATCTGGCTATGTCATCTGGAGTTTCTTGAAGGTTTAGATCTAAATATGTCACCTTTCTTCTACCCCTGGAATATACCAAAGGTGCTTAATGAATGTTTGTTAGTTTGTCTAATTCTTCAGAAATGCTTTGTAGTTGTTGTTATGCAATCATTTTCAGTTATATCTGACTTTTTGTCACCCCCATTTGGGATTTTCTTGGCAAAGATACTGGAGTGGTTTGCCATTTCCTTCTCCAGCTCATTTTGTATATGAGGAAACTGAGGCAAACCGGGTTAAGTGACTTGCCCAGGATTGCACAGCTAGTAAGTGTCTGAGGTTAGATTTGCACTCAGGAAGATGAGTCTTCCTGATTCTGAGCCCAGCACTTGATGCACTGTGCCATCTAGCTGCCCAAAAATGCTTTAGAAGACTGAAAAAGGTCTGCTTGGATAGCTTTCAAGTCCTGTATCTGACTTTAGTCCAGTTCTCACAGAAAGAAAAAGAAAAAAAAACCCTAATGACTTGGAACTTGCTGTTCTCAAAATATTTTAGTAATCAAATTTTCAAAAATTTTCTTTTTTTGGTTCAGACCTGTGGTTTCATTGGTTATGGAATTCCTCATAAGGAAACTGCATCTACCAATATAGAGTGGCTCCTGGGGCCCTTGGAGGTTAAGTGACTTACCCAGGATCACCCAGATTTTATGTGTCATAGGCAAGACTTCAAACCTAGGCATTTCCTACATATTGAGGCAATGTCTCCCCCCCACCCCCACTCCCCCTCTCTCTCTCACACACACACACACACACACATACACACACTCTCTTATTCATTCTGCCACACTAGCTCTAAGAAGTTACCACTAATAGTACCAGGCCACATTGAATCCCCCAAGGCCAGGTTCCTGCACTGTGGCGTCCTTTGAACAGGTGTTTCTGTAAGAAGAGGATTTATTGAATCTAACCTCCCAGCTGCAAACCATCAATTCAGCTTTTATTAGATTAAGCACAGTGTACATTGAAAGCTTTTCACTCAGTTAATTGTCCATATAAACAAACAATTTTGTTCACAGATAATTATCTGGTAGTGTAGTGGACACATCAGTGTATAGCCACTGAATTTGGTGCTAAAACTGAAACACATTTTCTACCATATTGTCTCAGAAAACAAAAATCAAAAGAGGATGAACATCCCATTACTTAGACTGTAGGAAAGGAACTGAGAATACCTGTTCATACATTAGAATCAAGAGCAAAACGATCAGACATTTTACTTTATATGTGTGTGTGTGTGTGTGTGTGTGTGTGTGAGAGAGAGAGAGAGAGAGAGAGAGAGAGAGAGAGAGAGAGATGATAATTCATTTATTGACTACTGGAGAACTAAGATGTCTGTCCCTCTCCACCCTCATATTTTTGTTCCCTTTCCTCTATTCAAAAATCTCTATCAGAAGAACATCAGGGCTCTGGAATGGCTCCACTGTCCTTAAGTTACCTGTCTGTATACCTAGGAACACTTGAATTTGGAGTAGGACATGCCCCACTTTCCTGGGGAAGGCTTAGCTACCATCCTAGAGCTCACTTTTCCATACTCCCAAGAGAGGAGGCAGAAGGCACTCTTTTCTTCTCCCTTGTCTTCTTGCCTTTCAGTCTTCCACTCTCCCCATCTCCCAATCTGGAGCAGCACCTTCAGCAAAATGTCTTTCAAGGGAGTTTGGGACAGGATGGAGAGGGAGGAGAGGGAAGAAAGGACACACAGCAACAAAATTCTCTTCTAAAGAGAAGGAAGAAGGCCAGTCTTCTGCTACCCTCCCCTACAGATGTTGTACTCAGGGTGACACATAAATTGATCAGATTTTCTTGGTGCTCCCTCTCTTCCTGATCCTTACCTCTCTATCCTCCCCAACCCTCCCTACCCACACTCGAGGCACAAAAATAACATAAGAGGAATATGGTTCTAGAACTCCTTGACTCTAAAACCTAGTCAGCCAAGCAATAAATCAACAAACACCTGCTATGTTCCTGGCAAGATGCTAGGTTTGGGGTATACAAGGACAAAAGTGAAATAGTTTCTGTTCTCTAGGTATTTACAGTCTAATGGGACAGGGGTGATTTGTGATGACAACATGGAGAGAAGGAGGAGAAGGGTGGTAACAGGGAATCACTAGTATGGGATGGGAGTGAGGGGTCAGATGAGCCTTGAAGGACATGGAAGGAAGGAAGGAAGGAACGGAGGGAGGAAGGGAGGAAGGAAGGAAGGATGAAAGGGAGGAAGGAAGGGAGCGAGGGAGGGAGAGAGGAAGGGAGGGAGGGGTGGAGGAAGGGAAGGAAGGAGGAATGAAGAAGGGGAGGAAGGAAGGAAGGAAGGAAAGAAGGAAGGAGAGAGGGAGGGAAGGAAAGAGAGAGGGAGGAAAAGGAGGAAGGGAGGAGAGAAGGAAAGAAGGAAGAATTAATTTCTTAAGTACCTACTTTATTTAAGGCACTATACTAAATAATTTCCAAATATTATCTCATTTGAGCTTTACAGCAGTCCTGGGAGGGATGTGCTATTGTTACCCCAGTTTTACAATTAAGGAAACTGAGGTAGTTAGAGGTTAAGTGATTTGCCCAGAATCACACAGCTAGCAAGTGTCTGAAGCTGGACATGAATTCAGGTCTTCCTGACTCCAGTCCCAGCACTCTATTCACTCCACCACCTACCTGTTCCACATGACAGAGATGAGGAAGCAGTACATTTTAGGAAGGTGGGCCACCCAGTGCAAATGCAGTAGGATGATAAATGATAAAACAATATTTAAGGAAGAAAGTAATGTGTGATAATGTTGGGAGGGTATGGCTCTTTTCTCCCAGGACTGGTCTTATTTAAGGAAGCCTCCCTCCTTCAGGACCCTCCAGACAGTTGGTGCTTACTAATTAGTCTTCAAGTCAAAATTTAAGTATTCCCTGGTAACATATTCTTAACAATTACTTCAATATTGTAGCTAAGAAGAGGCAGTATACCATAGTGAAAAAAGAATGTCAGGTCTGATCCTGGCTCTGCCATTTGCTACCTATGTCAGTCACCTCCCTGGGCCTCAATTTCCCGCCCTGGAAAATGAGAGACTTGGACTCGATGACTTCCAGCTCTAAATCTATATTCTTATGAACTAAAAAAAAGCCTGGAGGTGGGGAGGAGGAGGAAGAGCCTTTTTTGCAGTACAGCAGGCTTTGCCACACCTTTCCTATTTGTCTTTCCTATGGCAGGGTGGGCTACTTTGTTCTAGCACTGAGGATAGGGCTGACAGTAGCTTGGCTTCAGCATGTGCTTCTCAGTAAGGGCCAGTGCACAAAAGAGCATCTGGGGTCCTGGAGGTGCTTTGCTGAGGCCCCACTGCAGGCTCAGAGCCCTGTATTTCAGGCTGCCCCGCCGCTGCCCAGCAGTCACCATACCTGCGGTCTCACCCTCAGATCCTGTTTTTGGGTCATCATTGCTTCCCCTAGCCTGGACCTTACCTTTGGGATCTGGGAAAGGATACTTAAGAATGAAGCCTATAAAGAATAATTTAGAAAGTTTGCTCCTAAGTGAAGAAAAAGAAACTGTTTCCTGACAGTGCAACAAAATATGAATTTCAGCATCATGTTAGTCCAATCCAAAATACACAGACCATATGGACAAAATTCACGAGAAACCAATCTCACTTTATTTTAACACTCAGCAGAATGTTTCATCCCTACCCTTTTATCTTCTGCTTGAAGCCTTCCACCTTAGATCACATATGGTTTTAGGAACTTCACGATTCACTTCTCATGAACTGAAGTGCAACTGCTAATTTTTATTTCTTCTTTCTCAAAAAATCTTGAACGAGAGAAGTGACTTCTTTTTTATTTGAAACTAAATCAAGTAGTTAATGAAAATGCCTTTAAGTAACCAGTATGGGCTAGGCACTGTGCTAGATACTAGGAATGCAAAGACAAAAGTGAAACAATCTCTACCTACCCTCTGAGTGCTTACATTCTTTCAGGGGACACAACAAATGATAGATCTAGAGATAGATAAGAGATGGACAGACAGGCAAGATACACAAAAGGCATACAAGGTAATAGGAGAAGGGACTAGCAACTGGCAATGGGGGTGTAGGAGGTGATGCTTCAGCTGAGTCTGAAATGAACCTAAGTATTTTAAGAGGCAAAGGGGAGGAGGAGGCACATTTCTAGTGATAGAGAACAGGCAGAGAGACGGGAGATGAAGTTATATGAGTGAGGAATAATAAGGAGGTTGGTTTGGCTGTCTGAATGCTGCTTGTAATAAGCCTAGAAAATTATATAAATTAATACAAAGTAACTTGGGGGGGGGGAAGAAATATCAGCATCTGGGATAGAGGAGAATCAGGAAAAGCTCTTGTAAGATCGCTGGATTAAAAATCTTCACTGGAACTTCCAACCAGGGTCAGTGGTAAAATTCCTAAGACTGATGTCCCTCAATACTTCTCTCATACACTTCTGTAGCAGCAAGCACCCCAATATCCCCAAGGTGACTGCCAACACAGGTTCTTAGATCTGCTTTTCAAAAGGAAAGCAACTCAAAATGGGTTAACAAGCTTACTTTAATCAAACAAACATATATTACCTAGTTCAGGGGGAAAAGGTCAGCACCCCAAACTTCAGAGTTACAGTACTTACAGATCAAACAGACAGGCTTCCAAACTGTCCACCCATTATATCAATACCAAATCACAGTTACCAGAGAGGGAAGCATCAACATCTGGGTTTTCAAAGCCGGGGGGCTCTCAACAACGGCTTCCCAGAGTCTCATCTGGTCAAATCACACAACACTTCTCAAAGTGAGCCCCAAAGCAAAGCCTCTCATCAGAGTTTATATAGCCTTCTCCTGGCTCAGAGAATGTAACAAACTTCTTGACCCACAGCCCAATCACAAAGTATCAAGGTGTGGGCTTTCCTGAAAAACAAGCCTCCCACCACAGGCTCCAGGTGCACTTAAGCTAGGGGCAGGGAAGATCTTTAAATTTGCATTTCCATTACAACTTCCAAATCTAAGCTGCCTATATAGAAATGTCAAAAGAACTTGAGGTACTTATAACTATCATATCATTGAAGACACAAGCTACTATTTGACTTTTCTAACCTCCTAGACAGGCCACCTCAGCAATAGGCAGTGCCAAGTCACATTAAATGCTCCAAGCAGAAAATCTCCATTTAGACAAATAGATCAACTGGCTAGGTTGACTCATGACTTTCTTTCCTATGATTTTCTCTGGAGTCACAGAATTGGGTTAAAAACCAGTACTGTAACTTTGATTGGGAGTTTTCTGCTTATTTTGGAACTTAGAGAGGGGGAGTGTATGACCTGGGTTTTGCACTCTGAGCATTCTTTCTCAAATCCTCCAAACATACTTATTCTGTGAACTGTGGTTATTGGCTATTATGAATACCACAGTTCCCTTCTGTATCCCCACCTCATGACACCATTTTGTCTTCATGCTAGCCAAGCCAGGACTTGACTAACTGGTACAATCTGCAGGGTTCATCCTCTAGGTTTCCCAGGTTCACTACCACCTAGAAGCCCAACAGGCTTAAGACCACAGGATTTTCTCCTTATACCCTTCCACGGATTCCCCCGTAATAGTTCACTAACCTATTAAATTTTAAAGAGAGGATAAACAAAATAAATATTTTTTTTCTTTTTGGAGGGCAGTTGGGGTTAAGTAATTTGCCCAAGGTCACATGGCTAGGTTTTTGTTTGTGTGTGTGTTAAGTGTCTGAGGCCAGAACCGAACTCAGGTCCTTCTGACTTCAGGGCCGAGGCTCTACTCACTGCGCCACCTAGCTGCCCCATAAATAAATATTTTAAAAAAGACTTTAGAAGGAACCTATCAGGCTAAAGGACCCAATCAAACATTACAGAAAAAAGGTTTTTACTATATTCTTTCTCCATTTCCTAAGCACTTAAGCAACAGATATTAAGTGAGGACATGAAAGTGAACTGTGGCATCTCTAAGTACACAATAGCCATAATCCATACATTGAGTATATTTTAAGGACTTGAGGAATAAGCATTTGGATTGTAACTTCAAATCACACTCTCCCCTTAGCAAGTCAGGTTACTGAGACTCAATCCTATGTATCCGGTATACAAAAAGAGACAAAAGATAATTCCTGCCCTCAAGGAGCTTTCAATCTACCTCTAACACTTGCTATCTATATAACCTTGAGCAAGACTAACCTCCCTGTCCACCATTTCCTCATCTGTAAAATAAAGAGATTGGTCTCAGATGACTTCTGAGGTCCCCTCTGATTCTAAATCCATGATCCTAAGTATATAGTACAATACAATACTCCTTTCTCAAACAAACATTTTTCATTATTAGGTCAAGAAAACAAGTAAGTGTTAATGATTTAGCTTGTAGATTATCATAGATGCAAAGGCATGAATCCCCTCTATAACCTTCTTAAGAAGCAGTCATCCAATATTCATTTAAAAGACCGTGACAGAAGATTTGCTATCTTAGTTTTGGGATAGCTTTAATGTAAGGAAGTACTGTGGGTTGCTGTTTTTTTTCCCTTATAAGGATGAAATCTACCGTTGTGTAATGTCTGCCCATTGTTTCTACTCTTCCCTTCCTGGACCAAGTAAAATAAGTCTAATCACCTTTTCACATAATTCAATACACTATTGAATATTAAGATCTAAGAGTCCAAAGAATAGTTGTGCAAAATCCATTAAACACCTACTATGTGAAAGGCATTATTTTATCACATTTTATGTGATAAAATAATGAAAGTCATTCCTGCCCTTAGGTAGCTTCCATTCTATCAGTGAACAGTATATTTATGTTGAAAAGTAGATATAATATAATTTGAGGAAGGAGTCAGGAAAGGCTTCCCTTAGGAAATAGCAGCTGAAGTTACCCATGAAAGAAGTTAATGATTCTTAAAAGAAGAGGGGAGGGGGAATCACCTGCATAGAGATAGGAAATGGAATGTTGACTTCAGGGAAGAGCAAGTAGACCAGTTTGGATAAAATGGAGAATGCAGGAAGTGGAGTCATGAGAAATAAGTGTGAAAAGCTACGTTGAAGCCAAGCAATGACAAAGACCCTTTGAGAGAATTTATATTTAATATTCTAGAGGCAATAAGAAGCAGTGGCTTCTTGAACAAAGTAGTGACATGGTCAGAACTGTTTTAGGCTAATTATATTTGACAACTGCAAGAAGGGAGACAAATTAGGAGACAGTGTCATTAGTCCAGGCAAGAGGAGATGGGGCCCTGAACTAGGGTGACAGAGAGAAAGGAACAGATACAGGAGATGCTGTGGAGATATAATTGATAAGACTTAACAGCTAACTAGATACAAAGAATGAGGGAAGTGAAGAATTGATAATAATGCTAAAGTTTCAAACCTTGGTAACATTAAGTATGGTGGAATTTTCAACAGAGAAAAGGAATTTTAGAGAAAGGATACTCAATATTGAAAGCTGAATCCACATATTAATTGTTCAAAACCTGTTAATTAAAACCTATGTGTCAAGCACTGGAAATACAATAACAAATAAAGGTGGGGAGGATGGTTGGTAGGGGGAGGGAGGGGAGAAGAATTCAATTTTGAGCATATTAAGTTTGATATGCCTATAGGATGGAGAAGTCTAAAAAGTAGTTGGTAATATAGTACTGAAACTCAGGAAAAAGACTGGAATCAAGTATATATATCTGGGAGTTCATGGGTTTACAGATTTAGAGCTGGAAGAGACTTACAGGATTTCTAGCTCTACTCCCTCTGATTAATATGAGGAAACCTGGGAGGAGAGGAGAGGAGAGGAGAGGAGAGGAGAGGAGAGGAGAGGAGAGGAGAGGAGAGGAGAGGAGAGGAGAGGAGAGGAGAGGAGAGGAGAGGAGAGGAGAGGAGAGGAGAGGGAGGGAGGGAGGAGAGGGAGGGGAGGAGAGGGGGAGGGGAGGGGAGGGGAGAGGAGGAGACAATGAATACAAGGACTACAACCTACCTAGTACAGAGCCTTAGGAAATGCTCACTGTTAGAATCAGTGGCTCACAGTCCAAATACCAATATAGTGCCTTGTCCACAGTGGCTGTTCAATATGATTTGTTGAACACATAAATGCTAAGGTACAAATGAATAGAATTTTATCTAGGCCCTCCTGTACAAAAAGGCTAAAGTAGAAATTCAGGATCAACACTGTTAGAATGGAAAAAATAACCAGGAATAAGCCCTAAAATCCTCAAAACAAACAAAAACCCAGTATTGAGACCTTTACTAAATTTAGTTGCTATACCTCAGGAGGTTTAATGAGATTCACAAAAACATTGTCTGCTATGTCTGACCAAAATAGAGCTGGGACCATATAGTAGACCTATGAGTAAGAGGTTGACTAATTGACTAATCCTTAATGGTGCAGCTCTGATAAATTTTTTGTTATGGCATTAGAGGGAGTCAGCTGAAAATAAGGTGCTTCATTAAAAGCTTCTAGCCAGAAAAGAAGTTGCTTAATCATGATTCACATGTTACCCAAAAAACTTTGTTTTCTTAGAATTAATGAAAAAAAATCTCCTGGCAATAACTGTCATACCCTATTGCAGGAGTGGGGAACCTGTAGCCTTGAGGCACATGTAGCCCTTTAGGTCCTTTTCTTCTGTGTAGTTTGGATTCAGTCAAAGGGATGCACTAGAGGGCCACACGTGACCTCAAGGCCAAAGGTAACCCACCCCTACCCTACGGTTTTTGCCAACAACAGGCTTCGTTTCAGAGTCCAGTGGAATATGGATAATATGATGCTTGTTTCTTCTATTGTTTCCACACTTCATTTTTCCACTTTGAAATATTACTGAACAATGAAACGTTTGTATTGGCCATCCTTTTAAGATGATGTTCTAGAACTAGATCTATCCGTACTTAAGAGACTTTTAATTTTGTCTCTCTTAGCCTCATTGCCCAAAGATGAAGAAGCTGTTCAGTGACTCTCCAAAGTAATTCAGCTTATAATATACCGCTTTCCTTATTAATGTCATCATAGAACTAGATACTACAAGTGACCTCAGAGATCATCTAATCCAACCAACCTTCTCATTTTATAGATAAGGAAGCCAAGGCCCAGGGAAGTTAAATGATTTTCCCCAGATGACAGAGGTAGACAGTGTCAAAGATAAGAATTGAAACAGAGTCAGTGCTCTTTCTACTAAGCTACATTTGTTTCTCACTCCCCCCACCCCGAAAAAACTCAAGAAGCCCATACTCCTCCCAGGTTTTCCACCCCCATAGTTTTTTTCATTTTGTTTTGGTTTTTTTGCCCCACATATAAAGCAGAGTTTTCAGTAGTTCATCACTTGCCCTAATCTCTCCCAATAAAGAACCTCCATGTCTGTCTGTCCTTACTCTTTGACAGCAATGGTCCCATGTCTCCATCTTATCTCTTTCTTATGCAAGGGGAAAAGTATGGATTATAGTTGAAGTCCTTTGTTGCCTCTATAATCCTTTCTTATGTGAGCTGATGCTGTTGGTAAATGAATGCATTACCTCCCTATTTGTAATTTATTTTTTTTTTATCTTGTGGAAATCAATTAAGAAAAGTCAATGAGTGTCCACTACAGAAAGTCACTGAAGATGGGAAATTAGCAATAATGTTCCTTCCTTGCCCTTTCTGCTCAGGCATAGAGAAATGACACCTGAAATCCATTGTAAAATGAACGGTGTATTTTTGCCTTGGGTATTCATGCAATCTAAGCACTCTGGAGTGCTGTTTGTCCCATAGCAAGAAGATAATAGGTAGCACAAACCAAGAAATAAAGAGGAAAGCCAAATGTGACCCTATGCTGCTATAAACCCACTGAGCCCTGTAAGATTAGACATTATTTCACAGTAGAGAAGTCTAGGGTCTCACCATGGCAGTGTTATCAGGCTGCAGACCACAACTGCCAGCTCAACCAGAGGATAATATTACTGCAACATCACTGTCTGGCCTTGTTGAGCTCTTAGAGAGAAAGTTAATGAAGGAGCCAAACAAGGAGATCCTGAGAGACAGTAACATTTGCTTAATGCTCCTAATCATTCCATTTCAATTCATTCATGGCTACAGTGGGTGGGAGCAAAGTGATGGCCATAAACAGTCAATTTCCAAACCTCATGTATATTTTGTCTGTATTTTTGACATTTCATCAGCATGTTTACTGTACAAGTGGATGAAGACAGAAAGCATATACAGAACCTGACAGTGGAACAGACTATTACCATTAAAAAACTCTTTGTAGGAGGTTCTCCATCTTCATTTCAACCTCCCCCGCTCAGAACTATACCTTCTTTTGAAGGCTGTATATGGAACCTTGTTATTAACTCCATGTAAGTAAACCTCCATTCTCTTTTATTGTTTCTAGCAGGACCTTCAAAACTATTGCACTCATTTGCAGTGCAACTAGTGAAATCAAAGAAGAAGGAAATATAAACATATATGTGATAAATTATATTTGCATAAATGTCATACACTATGTATTTTATATTATGTGTGTGTGTGTGTATAAATCTTCCCCTAGTAAGTGTTCAATAAATGTTTTTACCACTTATTCATTCATTCAGTTTTGCTGTTATGGGAGAAATAGGTTTGGTTCCAGGTACAAATACGCTTTTGGAAACAGATAAAGAGAAAGTTAAAAACATTGAAGTTAAATTCAGATTTATATTGTGTACTTCAAAGCAGTAACTAGAGTGACCAATATTGGCTGTGAGTGAGCAAGACAAACAAATTGAGGTATAAATCTCACCATTTCCTTGTATCCCTTTTAGCCCGATGGACTTTGCTCAACCCGTGTCCTTCAAAAATGCAGACATTGGTCGCTGTATAGATCTCAAACCTGGGGAAGGAGAGGCTGAAGTTCCTCCAGAGCAAATTGTTTTCCCACCTGATTTTGGCCTTGAAGAGGATAAAGAGATCACACCAGCCTTTCCAAAATTCCCCTCTCCACCACCAACACCTATTCTTGTTCATGTAAGTCTTTATTATGCTTTATGATGCTTTATTCAAGCATCAAGATGGAAATAATAATATTATTGCAGGAGAACAATAAGTGTCTCTGAAATATTATTATTTAATTTTATTTCTTTTTTGGGCTAATCATCTCTCTCAAGAAATGATATTTGGGTTTTCTTGACTCTAAGACTGGTTATCAAAACACTGCACCACAATGCCACCTATAATAACTCTCTGTACATAGTTATTATTGGTAACAACATCATATCCAATATTTTATTATGAGTATATATGTATATATGTGTGTGTGTGTGTGTGTGTGTAGATCCACACAATAACCCTATAAAGTAGACAATATTATAATTAACCCCATATAGTATTACAGGACAGTATTCCAGGTTGAAGGACAAAAAACAGGTTCATAAGTGGGGAATTAAATTCAACAAGCATTAACAACCAGTTCTTCCTTGTGAGATGGAATGAAATACGGAAGAGTAGTGTCTTATATGGTTTTAAGTTAGGAACATATAAAACACAACCTATTTGTAAATTGGTGACTACATATAATATATATGACCCTGAAGTCCAGCTGGTTAGCACCTACTCCTTTTCCCCAGAAAGTGCCTAAGTCATGTGCATCTACTAATCATTGCGGCATCTACTTCCTCCCTCTACCCCTTTTGTGCCCCCCAAAAAACACAAAACAGTATTGCTGTTTGTATTTACCACATTTTAAGGACAGTTCTATGCCAAAGCATATGCCCAAGGAACTCTAGAAACAGTACTTCGCCATACAAAGGATTCCAACATCATTTCCCAGACAGATCCAACCACAGAACCGTCTGTGAGCAGAACCCACAAAGGCTAGTCTGGGGGACCTGGTAATATAGAGGACCCCTGGGATAGAGGAGAATTGAGAAAGTCTGAAGCAAAATAGAGAGAATGAAGCCTGTTTTCATACTGAAAATGACTGCTTCACAAACTGTGTTTTTGAAACATTCATGTTTTCACATTTACTATTTTAAGTGGCAACTAGCACTAGCAGCAATATTTTCTCATAAAACCTCCATTCTTATCAGAAGGAAGACCAAGATTCTAAGAAATACAATTTTAAAATTCCCTGATTATAGTCAAATACCCCCCAGAAGGGCACTTTTGATTCTTAAGCACAGAGGCAATACTGTATCCTTACTGTCAAACTCCTGGGATATTTCTCATGGGGGGGGGAAACATTTTGTCCAATGGTAACTAGTCCTCTTGTAGTATTCATTGTATTTGTACCAAGTGTTTGTTTATGGTTTGTTTTGCTTGAGTGAGTTTACATGCCCAGAAAGCTGAACTTTTAACCTCAGTCAAGAGGCTGAAATGTGAAAGCTGGGAGAGTAGGACTGAGCTGAGCATATTAGAAGTAGCATTGTATTGGGTGGCCATGAAGGCTATTTCTCTTTTGGGACTGATGCTGTTTTAAAAGCTAGTACAGCATTTTCCTGAACAAAGAGCAAATATGTCTAGACACTGATGAGTATTTAAAGGCAAAATGAACAGAGACACAGTACTTCAAGAAGTTCTATTTTATTCAGTTAACTGTTTGGCTGTATAAAGAAGGCTTTGCTGCATCTATAATTTCCAAGAGTTCATGGACAGGGAATTGGCCATACTTTGATTTCCCACTAAACAGTAGGGGAGTCATAACTCTTTAAAATATTGTAAAATATTATAAAATAAAAGTAGTGTTGTGAAAAGCACCCGAATGCTAAATCTTGGCATTTGCTCATTTATTTTTTGGAGGACATCATAAAAGATCATACTACTTGCTGTAGATATTTTTATCGCAAATCAGTTATCAAGCTTATGATTTATGAAATCTAGGAAGAAGAAAATGATAGGTTTTCCCTGCCCGTTTAACACTTGACCGTACTAATGACAAGTCCAAAGATACATCTTGTTCAAGTCAGGTTTGAAGAAACTCATATCTAGGCTGTTACTCTGCACACCAGATGTTCCCAACAAATGCTGGCTAACTAAATGCTAGGCAGAGATCAAAAATTCATTTCACTGGGGTCATGCATCCACCAGCAACGGGAAATGACTATTTCTTCTTACTGACCTGAAATAATCAGAATGTGCACTAAGGGTAAAAAGTTACTCTTTCCATTATCCATCAATGGCTCTGGCTACTTCAATAAACAATTCCCTAGAACAGCATTTGTAGCCTCCACCCTGTTCTACACGGCCACCTAAGCCACCCAGACTTAGTCACTTTGTCAGACTTACAATCTTTGCCCAAGTAGTTATTCAGTAAGATGCCTTGCATCTTACAGAATGAGGTAAACAATAATATTGTCTCCTAATTTGGGGGGTATCTTTCCTCCTCACATTAGCAGCACTTTTGAGTTATGACCACAAGGTGGCAGAGTTGTAACATGTTGAGATTGATTTGCACTCCTGTAACAAAGGTACTTACTGCAATAGGGGTTTTTTAAAGTCTGTGCTTTCAAAGCAAGCTGGACAAAACATCTCTATGATGAAGCTGGTGTACTTTCTTTGCTTCATGTTAGTGTGGAGGATGTAAAGCCATCTTACAGTATGCATTGAAATTAATGGTCCCTTTAAATTGCCTTGCTACAATCCCTCCTGATTTCTCACAATAAAGCTATCTTTATTCATGGCAGAGAATTAACCCTGAATCTTCAAATAACAAAATATCATTGGGGGGTTTTTCTAGTTTTAGGCACCTTCTGGTTTCCCTTTAAAATAGGAATGAAAAACCCTTCCCTTGAATTTGGAGCCTGAGGACCCATGGTTAAATCAGATGCTTATTACCTATCTGACCTTTTGTCTCCTCTCTGGACCTGAGTATCTTCACCTCTAAAGAAAAGAAGATTGGCCTAGATGATTTTTAAGACCCTTTCCAGCTCTAACACTTGTCATCCTACTAATTGGTACCACAAATGAATGCTCCATAGCCCCCTATCTGTAATATAGGGAGTCCAAAAAGAAAATAGAGAGGGACATCCAGAAGAAAATGCCTTATGAAGATGGTAACAAATACAGCAGAGAATTGTGATGCCTTGATGATGTAGAAACTGATGGACAGATGGAGAGACACTGACTCTCTTTTGAATCAACCCACTGTCCAATTTAGACTTAAGCCCAAGAGTTCCCACCCACAGGAATCGAGGGCATCTAATCTCATTAAATTGTGAGCTCCTTGAGGACAGGGACTGTCTTTTACCTCTTTTTGTATCCCTAGTGTAGTCGATGCTTAATAAATGTTTAATGACTGACTTATTGACTGATCTAATGGCTCACCAGTGAAAGCATCTGATTAGAGATTTAGTAGAGATCCACCCACACACCACCACAGTTTAAACCCAGGATTTAGATGCATTATCCAAATCCTCTTGTACACAGCAGGTTTCACTTTATGAGTGCAATTGCAAATTTTGTTTTTAAGGGAGATGAAAGCAGATTTACTAAAGGTCATTGTTTAGACTCCAGTTCAATAGTAAGCAGCTGTAGGAGTCATCTTTGGGAGGGGGAGGAGGGGAGTCACAAAACCAAAGTAGTTAATAGTTTCCTATTTTGGCAGTAACACTTATGAGTTACCTGTTGTCAGTTGCCATTATTTATCTGCTATGACCTTGACTAATCTGAGAACAGTGTTTCATTAACCACTATTTCCGCCTCATGTTATTTCCTGCTTCTGGGACAGACTGGTTACAGAAGTCAAACCTACGGGGTACATGACATCGTTAGCCTACATGGTGAAAGCTTCTTTCAGGGCTCCCATTGTCTGTGGGAATTGCCTAAAATCACAGATTCTCAAACTTCTTCCTCGTGGGCCCCTTGGGCAGTCTGCTGAAACCCAAGAATCCTTTCTCAGAATAACGTTTTTAAATGTGTCAAATAAAATGCAATCGAATTAGCGAAAGAAAGCAGTTATATTGAAATTATCTCCCCAAAATGGCGGTGGAGGATCTTTTTTTTTTAATTCAGTAACCCCAGGGTAGGAACATCGGAGACCTGATGATCTTTATAAAGCCCCTGCCCTTTTCCAATCAGGGATAGGATGATTAAATAGAGCCTTTTCCATAGACAGGGAGTGGCCCCTTAGATCAGGATCAGCTAGCTTCCTGTTTCATAGAGAACACATTACCTACACTCCACTAGTTATCAGGATCATGTGTTCAGCCACCGCTTTTATAGATTCCAGCATCCAGGTGGCCTGGTCTGGGAAAGTACAGGTGCCCTGTAGGACACATACCACAAATATTTTGTATAGTACTAGTGTCACTTTGTCTTCTTTTTTATGATTATAGTAGAGAAGTTCATAATTACCTTTCTATTTAAAGTTGCAATCTACAAAACTTTGAAGGTAACAGCAGCATCAAAATAACCTCCTGGTGATATTCCTTCAGGCTACCCATTATTCCCTAATTCCTCATTCTTACCTGACTTTTTCAATCATCCCCTTTTCAAAGAGAATAGTGAATCTGTGTCATTGCAGAGAGAGTTTGGAGCAGTTTAATCAAATTCTGCCCTCTCACGGATTCATTCACTGCAGGCAGGAATCTATTACAGAATTTGCAGGGATGACCTTAGCAGGGTGAAAAGGTCTATGTATTATTGGGGCTATTTTCCTTGGTGAAGGAGATATTTCAAATACATGAATAGATACCTCACCCCCCCACCCCAATTCTATATGTAATATGGGCTGCTGAGACATTAAGCTCCTAAGACTTTTCCATCTGTGCTATTTTTTGCAGTTAGCCACTGTGTCTAGGGGAAGATGCTGTATATTCATACCAAATGGGGTTCATTAGTGCAGATGAATAACATTTCCACCCACTGCTCTTTGAATATCAGTGTGGATTGTTGCCACCAGGTTGTCTTTTTATAGCCAGCCCCCAAACAAGCCCATCCAGTCCTGGGAAGGGAGGGGGGGGTGTGGGAGGGGGAGGGGCAGAGAAGAGTGGGAATGTATTTCCATAAAGAGTGACTTAAAAGCTTTTTCAAAACACTTAAAGCATTTTACCTGCTGTTGCAGAGCCTTTCTGTTTGGCCTAGCTTAACAAAAGAAATAAAAGAGGGAGAAAGGGAGGGAGGGAAGAAAATTTCCTTTTTAAATAGAAATTCCCCAGGTTTTGATGAGTCACAACTGAGGCACGCTATACCAGAAAGAACAAATTGGCTTTCAGGTATTGCTGAATCCTGCTCTTTGGACACCTTTGCTGAGTCAGCATGTAGTCAGAGGTTAGGGCCAATCGTAATGAAGTAGGGTAGGACTCAAATGCCTATGTGCTGGTCAAAGTGCATGCTTTCTAATAAGAGTCGCCATTGTATAATAGTCTCTCATGACTAAAGAAGGAAGGGAATGGGGACCTTTTTCATCCCAATAGTCTCTGTTTATCTGTGGGAGTGAGGGCTGCGAGAGCAGGGGTTGTCCAGCAAGTTACTTGTCTTACATGTATCTGTGGAAGAGCCCCTTAGAATGCTGATAGTTCAATGGTACGAGTCTAGTTACAGTGAGTTATGGCTAAGAATGTGCTGGGTTGCCTAGCAACAAACTATTAAGGGTTTGAATAGTCCAGCTTACAAGTTTAATTCACTAACTTCAAAGTCTAACTACACCCCATGACTTTCTAAAGGACCAGACTTTTGTTTAACAAGGAAAAAAAATACTGGAAGAAAAGAAAATATGTGAAACATTTGTTTTCTCTTTAGAAAGCTTATGTAATAATAGTAATAGCATTTGTCTCCTTAAAGCTCATAAAGCAATACATTGCTTTATAATACATTATTATATAATACATTGCAAAATAATCCATTATCATATGATCCCATAGCCTAGGTACATATATTGACAAGTTACTTGGTAGCAAAGTTTCAAATGAATATATCTTCTGAAAACAAAGTTTATTTTAATGAAGCTGGCCTAAGCGCAGAAGAGGTTAGAAGGTGATTCTGTCCTCTTTATGCTTTGGTGGCAGTTGGACAGGGTCAGACACTATCACTTTCTCAGGGGCATATCTGTCAAGGGCAGGTCAGGGCTTCAGGGGAGAACCCCAGTCTTGCTTCTGAAACCAGATCACTCTGGAGGGGAAATAGGTAAGCACTGCTTAGGCATTGGTCAGTTGCAACTGTCATGTCCCTAAGCATGAATTTATCCTAAGAATTTAGGAAAAATATTATATTAGCTAAGGATTGGGTTGCTGGCATCTACTTTGATGAGATAGGAGAGATACACACTCCACAAATTCCCCCTTTCTTCCTAAGTACCACTCAAGGTCATGCTCCCTTGAGCACCCCATCCTCAACCCACCCCATGCAGGCAGGGTAAAGAAAGCATTTTATGTCTGTCATATATCCCCGAATTATTGGGTTATTTCTACCTAAAATAATTAATTTTCTGATAATGTGCGTTACTATAATGCATGCCCATTAATAGGTATTTTACTATACCTGGGAGATGAACTTCCACACTAAAAGCAACACTTTCTTCCACGGATATTTTTTTTAATCAATTGCCAGTCAGTAAGTATTGATCAAGTTATCTACTGATACTCAAAACTGGGTTAGATGATGTCAAAAGATATAAGAGAGGGGGCGGCTAGGTGGCACAGTGAGTAGAGCGCCAGCCCTGGAGTCAGAAGGACCTGAGTTTGGATCCAGCCTCAGACACTTAACACACACAAACAAAAGCCGTGTGACTTTGGGCAAGTTACTTAACCCCAATTGCCCTTCAAAAAAAAAAAAGCAAAAAAAAAAAAAGATATAAGTGAAATATAAGACATTTTCTCTGCCCACATACCACTTATAGTCTAATCAGAGATACAATATGCTTGTTCCTGAAGTAATTCGGAAACAAGAACCTCTTTATTCAGTATCAAAATCCATAGTTCCACCACTGACCATTACCTTGGTGTTTCATAGGGACCCTGTGCTGCAGATACAGAGCCAGCTCTTTTGACAGGAAGCAAGCAGTTTGGACTTTCAAGAAACAGCCATGTCGCAATTGCTTTTGATGACACCAAAGTTAAAAACAGGTATGTCTGATTCTGATATCTGACAAGAATTATAAAACAAGACAAGCCCTAATAAAGGCTGGGCAACAGGATCTTTTCCCCAGAGCACTAAAATTTAAATAGTGCTAATAGCACCAACACTCCTGCAACTAGAAACAACTGAGTTTATCTAGTTAACAAGGAATTAACAACTGAGTTTATTTAGTTCCCTAGTTAGTAAGAAGAATTAGTTAAAATCAGAATCTCCCAGATGGGGCCTCACTGGTTACTACACTGTCAGTGAGCCTCCCCATTTCCTGATATAGTGTGCTTTACACTACCCTCAGATCTCTACCCATTTTGACATTATGGGCTTTTCTATGTGTCCCGCTTCCTTCACCCATCCCTACTGAGTTTGAATTTGAAAGCTGGTTTGAAAGCACTTTTCATTGCTATTCCCCTACAATGTTTTATGAAGATTGTTTTTTTTTTCTAATTCTAGTCTTTTGGGTTCTTAAAACAAGTGATCAATGGAAGCACTGAATATTTACATTCATACCAGTTAAATAAACATAAGGACTCCCCCCCCCCAACCTAGAGCAAAGTAATATAGAATTAAATATGCTGGGTCTGTGAGACATCATTTTTGACATAGTAAGTCCTCAAAATCCTTGGTGCCCAAAGCCTACGTAATCCAACTTGGAATAATGGAAATTTACCCCATCTGTAGGAGTTCCATAATGTAATTTCCTGCCTGCTTTCACTTTATTTTATTTTTTCTATCTTTTTAAAAAGTTTATTGATATACTTTTCTTTTATACTACAGTTATTTCAGAATATAAACTGCCTCACAAACCCCTTTGTAACAGGAAAAAAAAGTTAACAAAAGCAATCAATACAGTGACCCTGACTGACAATGTATGCAATATTCTGCTACTGTAGTTCCCTATCTCTCTGTCAAGAGGACCTTCCCCTAATTCATTTTTAAAAAGAAAAAGGGGACCCTTGCTTCGTTCTCTGACTGAAAGAAAAAGATCTTTGAAAAATCAGCAACTGAACCCTGATCTTCTAATAATAACTTCAAAACTTGCAACATTTCCCCTGACTTTGAAAATTCTTATATTCACAGCCTCACAATCGAATTTGAAATACGAACTGAAGCTGAATCAGGCTTGATGTTTTACATGGCTCGGATCAACCATGCTGATTTTGCAACAGTCCAGCTGAAGAATGGCATGGCCTACTTCAGCTATGATCTCGGGAGCGGTAACACAAGTACTATGATTGCCACCAGAATCAATGATGGTCAATGGCACAAGGTATCAGGGCAGGGAAATGTATGCCTTGCTTAGTTGAAGCCATGGAGGGATATCCTCCAGTAGGTATCCTTTTACCCTTCGAGGTATAAACATTAGGAGAAAAGGGGGAGGGTGTTGGGAAAAGTGTAAGAGAGGTTCAGGGAATGGGGTTTGCTGCCCTCTTCCAGGAAGCTGTAAGAATTTCTTTGTGAAATCTGGGGAAGTACTTCCTGCCCCACAATAAAGTCTCAGCAGTCTATTCTGTAGGATGAAACCCCTTAACATGCTTTAGGTGACTATAGTTTCTAGATATGTTTCTCTATAGCTATAAATATATACATATCCTTCCACACCCCCAAAACTACAATAAAATTTAGATATGTTTCTCCATAGTTATAGATATATACATATACATATATACATACATATATAGACATATACTTTCCCAAACCTATTATGACTGACTATAGTTTCCAAAGAAACTATTCAGAGCAACTTCTGAAAGTCCAGTCCCTATACCCTATAATTGTAGGTACAGAAACTACTTTACAATCAGAAAATACTTTATAATCTTAGTATCTTGATTTTGCTTGAATTGTGTTGCTGTGGCTGATAGAACCTGCTGATATATTAACTGATTTTTTAAAAAGAAAAAGAAAAAGGTTAGTATCTCTCTGCTGGGAGAGGCTTGGAAAATGCTGACTCATAAAGTTCTCCACACCTGTGGCAGCTTATAAAGATAAAGCTTTCATACCCCTCCCCACTTCCCACAAATTAACAAAAAAACATTTTTTTAAACTTTCAGTGCAGTACATCACTTGGTGTCAGATTCTAGCATATTAATTCATCTAAAAGTGACATCCATCCTGTGCAAAAGAACCACAGAACATTAGAAATAAAAATATAAAGTCCATCCTGGAATTTAGAAATGGATTCTTTATACTTAACTTACAACTGGTCATCATCAAGTAGCATTCAATTCTTATTCTCTCCAGTTAAATATGATGCTTTTAAATATCATAGACTTTTGAGATGAGGAGGTAAACAAAAACTTTATAATGATATAAAGTAAAGATTTAAAAAAAATTTTGAGGGGGTGGTTTTAGGTACTCTTATTCCAAACTGGAATTTCTATTTTAAAGTCTTTTCCTGATCTAAACCTTGCTCTGACTCTGCTTTGACTAGTATGTGCTAATTTTTTTCAAATTCTATGTGAGAGTTTCCCACATATCTCATAGTAGGCTATGATTCCATGGGCAGAGAATAATAATGTGGAATGAGCAAAAAAAGTTTGAGAACCACTGCAAAATAAGCTTAGGCCAATATTTCATTGGCTCATAGTTTCCTTTTCCTCTATTATATTTCCACCATAATTCTTATACAAAAAAATAAAATCAGTCTTCATCCTCTGTACTTTTCCTGTACCAAAGAAATGTATTCACCTCATTTGCAGAATGTAATAATCTGTAATATTCCTCCCTGAGCTTCATATCAAACCATCTGACTCAGCAGCTACAGAAATGTTCAAACAGCTTTAGAGGCACTGCTGTTAGTTAATTGTGGAAAGGAGGTGGCTTATTAAACAGAGTAATGTAGCATTTCTGAAATTATGTTGGCTTGGTCCAACTTAATTGGCCCTTGCTCAATTGAACTAATTTTAAACTTTACATTAGTGGGGGGCTTTGGTTTTGTTGTTTAGCACATATAAATCCATATCAGCACAAGAAGTCTATAGGAGTTCATGATAAATATCGACCTTTTCCCCCCAAACAACTCAACAACTACTGTTTCCTCTTCCTGTTTTCTATCTCAATTGTTAGAAGTACAAACTTGTTAGGAATGAAAACTCAGCAATCTCAGCTCTGATTCTTTAACATGAATGAAACTCAACCAATAAAATCTCTTTAAATTCATGAGGACTTAGGAGTTCCTGATTCTTATCTGTTTGTACATATGGAATCTGTCCAATCTTGGCTATTATGACTACTAAATGTAAGTTTCTTTGAAAAAAATAGATTAAGATCTTCCGGACCAAGCAAGAGGGAATCTTACTTGTAGATGGTGCTTCTAACAGGACAACCAGCCCCAAGAAAGCAGATATCCTGGATGTTGTGGGGATGCTCTATGTTGGAGGGCTGCCAATCAACTACACAACAAGAAGAATTGGTCCAGTAAGAGCTTAAAATATCATTGTGTTTTCAGAGAGTTATCTGGACATCAAATTTTCTTTGGTCTATGGCAATAAATTAGACCTTTTCTCAACTGTTTAAAAACCTATTTGTCATAAATAATGGTCTTTTAGAGAGACTGAAAAAAATTTTCTCTAAGTATGGCAAAGGAAGAGCAACCATGTGTTAGAATAGAGTGCTGGGCCTGGAGTCAGAAAGACCTGAATTCAAATCCAACCTCAAACACTTACTAGCTGTGTATGTAACCCTGGCCAAGCCACTTAACCTCTGTTTGCCTCAGTTACCTTATCAGTAAAATGGAGATTACAATAGCACCTACCTCCCAGTGTTGTTTTGAGGATTAAATGAGATAATATTAATAAAGAGCTTAGCACAGTAGCCAGTACATAGTAAGCGCTAGGTAAATGTTTGCTATCATTATATGAGCTATAGGAAAAGATTTTAGAGGTATAATTTTTGGAGCATTTATAGTAGGCCTTTTCTGAATATAAGATGATAAATTTAGAGTTGGAATCATTTGATTTTATAGGTGAATAAAGGCCTAGAATGGTTAAGTGACTGGTCCAAGGTCACAAAAGGGAGCTCCTTAAAGAGTTGGGACTGGAAACCAACTACCCCTAATTCCAATTAATGGATTTTTCCCCACTTCATCATGCTGTCTCACATTTGTATTAATAGAGATATCCTTGTATACAAGTAGATTCAGATCCTACCTTTGATACATTACTGTCTCTGTGACTCTAGGCAGGACATTTAATCTCTTGATGCCCCAGCATTTAGCATTTTGGTGCTCTAGGAGAAACATTTGCAGAAACATTGAGGAACAGTTGCAGATCTCCATTGGAACCAGATAAAATCACTGTTCTAGAAACAAAACCAAACCTATTCACCTCCGAGCTATGTGGCCTTTGGCAAAATACTGAATTGCTCTAAATCTCAGTTTTCTTTTCTATAAAATGGAGACACTAGTACTTGCTCTGTTGGTAACAATGTGGTGCAGCGCAGGAAAAAAGACCTGAATTCAAAGTGAGTCTGGCAGGGCCGCTAGGTGGCGCAGTGAGTAGGGCGTCGGCCCTGGAGTCAGAAGGACCTGAGTTCGGATCCGACCTCAGACACTTAACGCACACACAAACAAAAACCTAGCCCTGTGACCTTGGGCAAGTTACTTAACCCCAACTGACCTCCAAAAGGCAAAAAAATAAATGAATGAATGAATGAATAAATAAATAAATAAATAAAGTGGGTCTGGCGTTCAAATTATGGTCCTGATATTTACTAGCCAGATTCAGGCTATCATCTCTTCATCTATAAAAAGAGCACATCAGCATTAGATGGTACCTACATTCCTTTCAGCTCTATCATCCTTCCTTATGGGGTTCTGAGGAAGCTTAAACAGAATGATATGGGTAAAAGCAATTTGTAAATGTAATAGTACTATACAAAAATAAGGTATTATTATGCAGAGAAAGGTACTAATTAGGAAGGAACTTTATTCATAAACGTGTGGGGAAATTTTGGGTTCTCCCTGAAAACATTAGTACTAATTTCTTTCCAATGAAGTTATTTTTTGGATATACTATCTCTGACCATCAAAAATGAGTCAAATTCTTTGTAACCAGTTCAGAAAAGTGTTAAAAAAAGGGGTGGCTAGGTGGCACAGTGAATAAAGCACCATCCCTGGATTCAGGAGGACCTGAGTTCAAATCCTGCCTCAGACATTTAAAACAAAAACTAACCTTGTGATCTTGGGCAAGTCACTTAACCCCAATTGCCCTACCTTCCCCCCTCCAAAAAGTAAAAAAAAAAAGTGGTAAAAAGCATTGGCTTTAATTATTATTTTCATAAGGCAAATGGGGCAAAGTTATTTGAAAAGAGTCTAGTTGCCTAAACCATAAATGATTTCTAGAAAGTTCTACTCAGTTACACAAGTAAAGCAAAGAGGCTTTGAGATTTGGAAAGCTTTATTCTTAATGTAATTTACAGTATGTAACCTACAATACATCGTTACCAATAGTAGTCATGTGGGCCCTATAAGTGAATCTTTAACAAATCAGTGCTCTCATGGGACTGCTCACAATAAGGACCATTAACCATAACTAATCAAAGGCATTTATTAAGTACTTACTATATACATGCTTACTATATACATGGTACTGTGCAAATTAAAAAGTGAGAGAGTCTTTCTCCTCAAAGAAATCACATTCTTATATATGCCAGGCAAGATGCAGACTGCTTTAGTAACAGTTGCCCAAATGCTCTCCACCTACACCCTAAAACCTTGAGGCTTAAATTAGATGAGCTTTTAGAGTTATTCCAGCAGTAATGATTAAGTATTTCCTTTTAAAAGTTCCTCATTTAGGGCAGCTAGGTGGCACAGTGAATAGAGCACTGGCCCTGAAGTCAGGAGGACCTGAGTTCAAATTCGGTCCCAGACACAACATACACACACAAAAAAACTAGTCATGTGACCTTGGGCAAGTCACTTAACCCCAATTGCCCTTTCTCCCCCCCTCCAAAAAGCAAAAATAAAATTTAAAAAATAATAAAAACATTTTTTAAAGTTCCTCATTATTAATAATGTCTCTTGGTGAAGGTAAAGGCTTATAAACACTTTAAATATTTGTTTTGAAATTTAGGTTGTCTACAGTATTGATGGCTGCATGAAGAATCTTAAAATGACAGAGGCTCCTGCAGACCTTGAAAATCCAACCTCCAGCTTCAATGTTGGCACATGTTATGTAAATGCTCAAAAAGGAACATATTTTGATGGAACAGGTTTTGCCAAAGCAGGTGAGGCTAATGGATTCTTTCATGGTGAATGTTAAATATACATGCATATAACTTATACATACATGTGAATAACATACATAATATACCATATAGACCATAACTATATCGCATGACCTTTGATCACGAAATATAAAAAACTCTCCAAATAGAGGACAGAACTGAAGCATTTATTTAGATACCAGAAAATCAAATCCCAAAACCAGTAAGCTTATTCTATCATAATACTAAAGATATTAAGAAGCCATAGTAACACTGAGAGCCACACCATCCTTCAGCCTTCCCACAAACCAATACAAGATCAATATCCATTCACAAACCTCCCTCTCTCCTTGCCTGAGTACCACCTCTTCCACCTTCTCTCTGGCTCTGAGTCCCAGCTTCCTGTGGGCTCTGCTGTACCCTTCAGCAAATTCCCTCCATCACAGGCTCCATGTGATTACATTCAGTCTTTTAGGGGGCAGAGTTTACTTTCAAAGCAGGGAAGCTCTTCACATTCCCCCTTCACATTCCTCTGTTAAGGTTCAGGGAAGATCTTCAAATTCCCATTCTACCTACAAATTCACACATAAACTCCTCTGTTTGGCATATAAAGCTCTTAATTATTTGACTTCTTCCTGTACTTATATATAGTTATCCTGTCCTACTTTCATTTCCTTGAACATGACAATCTCTCACCCATCTCATTGCCTCTACACTGGTTGCACCTTGTGCTTAGGATGCTGGTTCCCTCCAGCTCCATTTCTTAACCTCTCTGGCTTCCTTCAAGATTCATCTAACTCCCTCCATCCACAACATGCCTTTCCCATTCTGTTCCCCTTCTCCCCTCAATGCCTAATCCATTAAGATTACCCTCCATGTACTCTGGGGATATTTTGAATGTGCCTGGTTATTTAAATGTTTACTTTCCAATTAGAATGTGCTTTTCTCATGGGCAAGATCTGTTTTTACCTTTCTCTGTATCCCCAGCACTTAGCAAAGTGCTTAGTAGATCGTAGGCATTTAATAAATGCTTATTGACTGATGAATCCTCCCTAAGGTTTTCATGTACCTGGAAAATGCTGGAGAATTTTCTAGAGGGGTTCATTGTAGCATATGACCTGTCAAAGTTTGTTTAAGCTATACAATTTTACCAGTGAGATACTATGAGGGTATAAGTTACCTCTCCCAGGAAAGTCAACATTTGGGCAATTTGATACATTTTTTCAGATTATTAAGGTGTGCTTTCATAACTACTTATTAAATAGCTATTAGACCACCATCCCCTCCCCCAATCTAATGCTTGGACCAGCTCTCCTAACCTGACCATACTTCCTTTTTTGAAAATCAATGCTTACCTCCAGGAAGCACTCTCCCTGATCTCTCTCCAGTGGTACCTCAGGGAGGAATCCTCTCTCCTTCATATTTCTTACAGTACTTTTCCAAGCTCTCTTTGCCTCTTGGCAACTTGTATGGTCTTTATTTCCACAGCTATTGTGTCCAGTAGAATGTTAGTTCCCTGAAGGCAGGGAATGCTTATGTTTTTGTACTTGTATCCTTAGCTCCTAGAACAACGTGATATATAGTAGACACTTAATACATGCTCAGTGAATTGAATTGGCTCACCTCTCTATGAATTAGGCAGTTAATTCCTTTTCTTAAGGAGTATTACAGTTTAATTTTTCATCTTTGTTTTCCAGACACCTAACCCAGTTACTTATAAATTAATACTTTCTAAATGGAATTATATTAAAAGAACATAGGTCTTAGATTCAGAAAATCTGAATTCATCTAACAAATATGAGTTGTTTGACCAAGTTGCACTTGAAAGGTACCAAAACAACCATCTAGTCCTACCCAAACTGAAATGGAAACAATCTCTTTGTCCTCTTCTATAAAGTAAAAATATAATTACATGTGTTACTTACATTATCATCATGATCTCAAAAGAGAAATTTCTGGAATGATCAAATCTAATGATGTACACTCTATTTCAGTGGTTATTTATAGTCATCATTATTAGAGATTTGACCACATCACTCCCATGGCTCTAAAACCTTCAATAATTCCACACTGCTTAAAGAATAAAATAAATGCCACTTAACCTGGCATCTAAGGCCCTTGATAATCTGTCTCTAATCTACTTTGCCAACTTTCTTTCACACTATTCCATTTCATCTTACAATCAAACTGAAGGAAAAGCTATTCCTCAATTTTATCCTGTATTCTTTTCTCTGGATGTTTCCAAAGGAACATCCCCCATAACTGTGATATATTCCCTCTTTATTTTTCTGCCTGCTAAAACACATCTCTTTCCTTTGGTTACCACTTCTTCCATGAAGCCTTTCCTATCACTCCAGTTAAACATATTTTCTCCCCAAATTATCTGAAAATGCTTTGGAATTCTCATTTGTCCCTCTCACATCCTATAGTGTATCACATGATTTTGCATGTACATGCCATGACTTTTTTAGTGTATATGTTCCTTGAGGACAGAGACCATATCATTTTAAGTCTTTGTGTGACTAGTACCTACTTTACATAGCACCTTACACACAGTGGGCATTTAATGAATGTTTGCTGTTTCTTATGCTAGATTAACATTTTAAATGAAATGTACAAAGTTGAGGTGAACATCTTTGTGCTCAGAATTTTTTTTCCTTTTCTTTCTATAGTTGGAGCCTACAAAGTAGGACTGGACCTTCTTGTGGAGTTTGAATTCCGTACAACTAGAACCACTGGTGTTCTCCTGGGAATCAGCAGCCAAAAAATGGATGGCATGGGTATTGAACTGGTAGATGAAAAAGTGAGTGTGGCACCAGCCAGTTACTCCTGCATGTATTGATGGTCATGAAAATGCTTTAGAAATTCTACCTTTGGTTTCTTTATAGATAAAGCTAATTGCATTGTATATAAATAGATTTCCTATTTAGGTAGAAACTTTCCCCTGGCCACTGGTTTACTTCACTGCCTATAGGTATGCATTTTCTGGATTTGTCTTGAGGTTAAATATATTTATTTCCCCCAATAGACCTACTGTGTGCAGTGTGGATTAGCATTTATACATCACATCTCCCAGGGTGTTGCTAAATGAAGAATGTGATTCTTTCCTCTGTCTCAGCTAAGGTACAAAAGCAGTGATTCATGTAAAATAAGTGGTGAGTTAGCTGACAGTTTACTTACTAGCTGTGCAACCTTGGGGCAGTCATTGAACCCCATTCGCCTCACTTTCCTCCTCTATAAAAATGAGCGGGAAAAGGAAATGGCAAACTACTCCAGTATCTTTGCCAAGAAAACCTCAAATAGTGTCACAAAGAGTCAGACATGACTGAAACGATGGAACAACAAAAAATAGCTTACAGTCTCCCAATTACTATCTAAAAAGGAAGGAAGGGTAGGCTTCTCTCAAGACTTTTCAAATCAAAATATAGTTAAATCCAAACCAGCTATACAAAGCATGTAGGTTCCACCTGAAAAGCACACTACTGAAATCTTATTGCAGCAAATATCATTATAAAGAACTCCATAAAACAAGAGTAATGGTAAAGGTGAAATCCTGGATAACCCTGATTTCAAAGCCAATGGACTCTAATAATGAGCTGATGGCCACAGTGAAAAATCTTTCATCAGACCATGTGTCCTGATTTTTGACTCAGAGATAAGGTTGTACATATAATAAGCCAATCATCATACTGAAGTGGGAGGCCCCTAGGGCTTTGTGACTTAGTTTGAATAACATACCTGGCATGATGGATAGTATTAGACTTGGAGACAGGAAGTCCTGAGTTCAAATTCTCCCTCAGACATTTACTGGCTACATGACCTGTAGACAAGTATTTTTTTTTTTAAAGCATTTGGGGTTAAGTAACTTACTTAAGGTTACACAGCTAGTTATTTGCTGCAACCTATTGTGGGTCCTCCTGACTCTGGGGCAGCACTATTATTCACTGCGCCACCTAGCTGCCCCGCCTTTTTATTTTTAAATAAACCCTATATTTTATTTTTATTTTTATTTTTTTTTGCTTTTTGGAGTAGAGAAGGCAGGGCAATTGGGGTTAAGTGACTTGCCCAAGATCACATGGCTAGTAAGTGTTAATTAAGTGTCTGAAGATGGATTTAAACTCAGGTCCTCCTGACTCCAAGGCCGGTGCTCTATTCACTGTGCCACCTAGCTATCTGTAGACAAGTAATTTAATCTCTCCTCAGCCTTAATTTCCTCATTTTCAAAATGAAGGGTTTGGGCTAGTTAGCCTAACTTTAGGGTTGCTCTCAGCTCTAACTCTGTGCTAGGCATTAGGGAAGGTAAAAAGTTTAGATAGTATTCATGGGGCTTATAGTGTCAGGGGAGATAAGAAACAAATAACTATAGTAGATAATATTACATGTTACATGCACTAAAAAGGTCGGAGTCTGTGTGAGCTCTGAGAGGGGAAATATCAACTAGGGGGATCAGGGAAGTCTTCATGGAGGAGATGACATTTAAACAAGACTATAAAGAATTTAAGAGGTGTTTAACTGCATAGGAGCCAAACTGGGGCAACTAGGTGGCACAGTGAATATAGAGCCAGGACTGGATTCAGGAAGATTCGTCTTCCCAAATTCAAATATGGCCTCAGATACTTACTAGCTGTGGGACCCTGGGCAAGTCACTTAACAAATCAGAAACCACTCCAGTATCTTTGCCAAGAGAATGCCAAATGTGGTCACAAAGAGTCAGACATGACTGAAAAACAACAAAAAAAGCCATACTCGTCTTTCCAGTCATCCATACTCCATACAAAATATATACAGAACAGATGACAGGTAACTTCACAGAGAAGACATTTGGAACAGAGAAGAGTAGAAAAGGCCTCCTGAAGAAGGTCAGATTTGAGCTGGGCCCTGAAGGAAGTTGGAGCAGCTAAGAGGTGGAAGAGCTAAGGAAGGAAGTCAGTCAAGCATGGGGGAAAGACAAGAAGTGGAGTAAAGGGTAAAAAAGATTGGGAAGTTATGAAAGGGCTAAATGGATCTTGGCTTTAAATGTCAAAAAGAAGGGGTGGTGAAAAGCTAGAAAAGCTAGGTGGTGCAGTGCATAGCGCACCAGCTCTCAATCAAGAAGACCTGAGTTCAAATCTGGCAACAACTTTCACTTTTGTCTTGGTAGCCTCAGTGCTCAGCAAGGTGCCTGACACAGGTAGTTGTATAATAATTATTTGGTAAATGTAATTAAAAAGACAAGGGGGCATGGAAGGAATTTCATGACTATCAATCTGCCTTGGAGGTGAATTTTCTTTTATATACTGTTTCCCCCAATTAGAACATGAGCTCCTTGTGAGCCACAACTATATTTCTTATTTTATTTGAGTTGTCAGCTCTTAGGACATTGCTTTGCATGTAGTGATTGCTTAATAAATGCTTTTTTTTCCCGCTCATTTATTCATTCTAAGGACAAAGGATAACGTGAAGGAAGGCATGAAGAGGAGAGGGCACAGGGCATATTCAGGAGACAGAGAACAGACTAATTTAACTAGAGTATAAGAATGTTTGGAGGGGCGGCTAGGTGGCACAGTGAGTAGAGCGCCGGCCCTGGAGTCAGAAGGACCTGAGTTCGGATCCGGCCTCAGTCATTTAAAGCACACACAAACAAAAACCTAGCCATGTGACCTTGGGCAAGTTACTTAACCCCAAGTGCCCTCCAAACAAACAAACAAACAAACAAAAAGAATGTTTGGAGCAGAGTGATATGAGATCTGTCTAGAAGACTAAGGTAGCACCAGATTGAATAGGGCCTTGACTGTTAATCAAGGGAGTCTAAACTTGAATTTGGAGGGAATAGGAAGCCACTGAAGGTCTCTCTGAGCACAGCAATTCCATAATTAGATCTGGTCATAAGATTTCTTACAATGGTATCAAGAATTGATTGGAAGTGGAAGAGAGAGCAAGTGGAAAGACTTGGGTAACAATCAGGGCAGGTGGTGCTAAACCTCCCACCCCAACCCCTTCATATAATAGCAGAAAGAATAGAACGGTGAGAAGAGACATGAGAGATTTTGCTGTGGGGGAATCAACAAGACTTGGTAATTAAAAACATTTTCACTGGATGCCCATGCTCAGAATGCTGTCCTTCCTCATTTCTGCCTCCTGGCTTCCCTGGCTTTCTTCAAGTTTCAACTAAAATCTTACCTTCCACAAGATGCTTTTCCCAAGTCCCCTAAATGCTAGTGCCTTTTCTCTGAGACTCTCTCCAATATGTGTTGTGTGGTATAGATATATGTGAGTATACATGTATGTGTATATATGAACATATACATATATACATACACACATTATATGTATATACACATATATTGTAGCAGCAAGCACCCTAGCATACCCAGGGTGGCTGCCAACACAGGTTCTTAGATCAGCTTTTCTAAAGGAAAGAAACTCAAAATGGGTTAATAATCTTGCTTTAATCAAACATATGTCATTTACCTAGTTCAGGGGGAAAAAATCAGTACCCCAAACTTCAAAAATACAAGTAAGTTACAAGTAGAAGTTACAAGCAGACAGAGAAACAGATCAGCAGACAGGTTTCCAGCTGCCTGACCATTACATCCATACCTAGTCAGTTACCAGAAAGGGAAGGACCAATATCTGGGTTTTCAAAGCAGGGGGCTTAATGGCTTCCCAGAGTCTCATCTGGTCAAATCGCACAACTCTTCTCAAAGTGAGCCCCAAAACAAAACCTCGAATCAGCATATATATATAGCCTTCTCCTGGCTCAGAGAATGTCACAGTCCTCTTGTCCCACTGCCCAATCACAAAGCAACAAGGTGTGGGCATTCCTGAAAAACAAGCCTCCTGCCACAGGCTCCATGTGATGACATTCAGACTATTAGGGAGCAAGGTATATTTTCAAATCAAGGAAGGTTCTCAGAGTCACCTAAGCCTATCAAAGGGCCGAGGGGCAGGGAAGATCTTCAGATTCCCATTCCCATAACATATATACAAGATATATAGTTGTTTCAATATTGTCTGCCTTGTTAGGTTTCCTTGAGGGCAGGAACTGTTGTCATTTCTTTGGTTAGTTTGGTTTGGTCCATTTTGGTTTTGGTGTTTGCCTTTTTTTGTATCCCTAGAGCTTAGCATAGTGCCTAGAACTTAGTAGATACTTAACAAATACTCATTGGCTTCACTAGGTGGTTGCTATATGTGAGAGGAGTTGATTATCTCTAATTTTAACTGTAGAGGGATACAAGGAAGAAAAGTAAGCAGAAAGAAATTTCATAATTATTTTAAGTGAGGTAAGGATTACTCTTCAATAATGCTTTCTTTGAACATTGCAACCGGCCAGATTTAAGACAAGATATAATTAAAACTTCCTAATGCTTAAAAGTAGTCAAGGGTAGGAGATAGTGGGTTCAGGGACGTCTAGGTGGCTAAGTGCAGTGGCCCTGGAGTCAGGAGGACCTGAGTTCCAATCAGGCCTCAGACACTTGACACTTATTAGCTGTATGACCCAGGGCAAGTCAGAACCCCATTGCCTTGCCAGAGAGAGATAAAGACAGAGATAGACAGACAGAGAGAGAGAATGGGTTCCCCCATTACTAGAAGTCTCTGAGCAAAGTTGGATGATCCCTCATCAGGATTAACGTAGAGGGAATATTGCTTCAGTAGGACTCAGTCATTTCAGCTCTAGGATTTTGTGAATATCTACCTAAGGGCACAAATTCCTGTTGTAGTAAATAGCAACACAATATACATAAAGAGCCTGGTGTGCAGAGGAGGAATCCAATATTTATTAAGGGATGCTATGTGCAAGGCACTAAACTGGGTTCAGAGGGACCAAAGATATAGGCACAGTTCTCAAGGAGCTTACAATGTCCAGCAGAGTGAAAAGACAAGGGTAGAGTCAGAGGACCTGAATTCAAATATCACCACTGATCTTTAATATGTGACCTGTGCCCCAGCTTCCTCATCTGGAAAATGTAGGGGTGGAGCTAGATGGCCTCCAAGTTCCTATCCATCTCTGGAAATATAAGAAAGCATATAAATGTAGATATGGCACCCACTGCATCTTTGTGCTAGACTCAGAATGCTTACCAATTCACTACTGACTAAGCTGCTCCCAGATGAACATAACTAGTTCAAATAGCTAGAGACAGACCCCCCCCCAAAATTATTTTTTAAATCAATAACCTGTAATCTAAGGGTGTTGTCTTCATACATAATTTGTTGTTGTTTTCCAGACATATTGGGTTGCCTCTGTCCTATCCAGTATTACTGCTAAACCTTTCTGGTATATTTTCATTTGGAGCTTAATTATATCCCTTTCTTGGCCATCTTCAGAAAGGGAAAAAAATCCTCTCAAATACTTGAATTTTCAAGGCCTGCTCATGTGATTGAACACACATTTCTATCATTTAGACAAAAACATCAAATCTATATACTTCAAATCTCTATATACTGTGCTTTTCAGTAGCTAAGCTGCTGTCTGGCCAAGGGCCCTGAGCGTCTACACTGAGGATCTCTGCTTGAAATGAAACTCCTTATGTCATTTTGAGCCACATGTATAAAATGAGGAGTCTGAGGGAAATAGAGGGAGCAAGTTGAAAACATGGACAAGAGAAGACTCAAAGAATAAATCCTAGGAACCTTTTCACTGATGAATCAAATTATTGAATCACTGTGAACCCACTACCTTTAAGCCAAGATTAGAAGCATTTCAAAGAGGTCCAACAAGTATTTAGAAATCTGAGAAGCCCTTCAGCAAAATATTTTGATCTGTGCTTTCCAGTCTAGGGAGAGAAAGGGCTCAGAACTTTAGAACTGTTGCCTGCCTACTAAATCCTTGTTATCTGGCTTCCAAATGGATTTCAAATGTTCAAATGACAGAATTCTTATTGCCAGCTTAGCATAACTTGACTATTGCTCCCCTCCCACAAACACACCCACATACACACATTATGCTTGGAGGCAAAATGGTGATTTGTCACCCATGCTGGTCATACTTATATTTTAATTCCTGTCAAATTTGTTTTGACATTACTTAACTGTGTTTACTTGCGTCTATTGGCCCTGTACTCTATTTTTTCCATCAGTCAGTGCTGTTAATTTATCAGATTTAGGACTGGAATGACATTACTCTAACTAGGCTATTCATAACTGTTTGATCTTCCCAACCCCAGATCATGTTCCATGTGGACAATGGTGCAGGCCGGTTTACTGCTATTTATGATGCTGGTGTCCCTGGAGCCTTGTGTGATGGGGAGTGGCATAAGGTGACTGCAAACAAAATCAAACACCGAATAGAGTTGACTGTGGATGGGAACCAGGTAGAGGCTCAGAGTCCAAACACTGCATCTACATCAGCTGATACAAATGATCCTGTCTTTGTTGGAGGATACCCAGGTGAGTTTAGATAACAGCAATCAACAATAACTCACATTTATAAAGTGTCATAAGGTCTGACAAGACTAACTAGGATTTGTTGCTTCCAGCTCTTACACAGATGTATTTGTGGATTGGAAAATGTTGAAAATATTGAAATTTAATATCAGATTCTCCAGAAAATATGTCTTAGTACCTTTAAGGCTAAATTCTGTAACTCCTTTCATAAAATCCCTAGTGCCTTAAATGAGTGAATGCTTTACGTAAAACATATGGGTTGAGTTTCATTGGTGGGAAGTTTAAGGATACAGGAAATGAATTTGGCTTATAACAAATGAAACATCTAACCTAAATTATGTTCCAAGCAGTTGTTCTCTCTGCTGTATTTCTGATTAACGTTCCAGGGGAATCATAAAAATCAGTTATGAAATTACTTCCGGAGGTACTAGAAATCATTGGGTTAAAGATAACTGACTTTCCCCTTAGGTTGTTAAAGAGCTCATATTGATATTACAAAGAAGCCTTAGCAAAAAATCTTCATTTAAAAGCCCTAGCCAGCACATTAAAAACAGCATATGAACCATAGTGAGTTATGTAAAGTGCCCATAAACAAGATTGACCAAGTTAGTTCAAAATAAGCCAAGTGCATATGATAGTAATAAATACAGTAATAATTTTTAAAATGCCAAGGACTGCTTTTCATCATTGCAATATGAGAGAACTAGATCCACATTTACATATAACCTTTCTCCTCACACGAAGAAAGGGGAAATAATCACAACCATATTTTAATAATGGGGGAAATAGTGGATAGATTGGGGGCCTCTATAGTTTCTATCTCCATAGCTGTTTCTGAGTTTTAATGGTATTCACCTCTCTGACACTCAGGTAAAATCAAAGACATTATGAATGACAGCAGAACCTTACCTGTTCATTACCATATTCAATGAGAGATGAGGCTGAATGGGAGTTAAAACAAATTTTAGGCCCACTCATGGGAGTTCCTCCTTTCTAAAGAAAGCAGTATTTGAAAAAAACATTTTAATTCCTTTGGATTTCCCAGAAATGTTGTCTCATAGTATAAAAACTCTTATGGAGTTTCTCTTATAGAGTTTCTCTATAGGAAGCTAACTTGTAGTCGTCTGTTTTTAGATTCTTCTTGTCTTCTTCAGCAAACACATGCCTTTCTTTAAAATTCAAATTTTGTAGTTTTTGACAGCTATAAATTAATCAGTACCAACCCCAATTCCTGAATTGATATTTCTTAAAAGTTAGGGTAGTAAAGAAGTGTCTCATGAGCTTAAAATAAGCTTGGGGTTCTCTTTTTTTTTAAAAAAAAAACAATTGGGGTTAAGTAACTTGCTCAAGGTTACACGGCTAGTCATTATTTATGTGTGGGTGCTCATTTTCTGAGGCCGGTTTCGATCCCAGGTCATCCCAACTCCGAGGCCAGCCACCTAGCCACCCCTGGGGTTCTCTTTCTACAGTTTAAAACACTGATATCAAAATCCTTAGCCAAGCTAGACTTTGGAGTTGAATTGTTGAGCTAATAAACTAAAAGATTCCCAGGTAACTCAAAGTGTCCTCTCACAATCAACCCTTTGCCTTTTGTTTTTCAGATGGCCTCAATCAGTTTGGCCTCACAATCAATATTCCATTCAGAGGATGCATCCGCTCACTGAAGTTCACTAAAGGCACTGCCAAACCTCTGGAAATTAACTTTGCAAAAGCCCTGGAGCTAAAGGGTGTTCAGCCTGTATCTTGCCCTGCCAACTAATAGAAAGAGCTTTAAATCCCAAGTCGGGTTTTTGGAAACAAATGTATTAAGTAAAACAAATATGCTTTACCTACATATATGAATAAAAATTGGTGCAGCAAAATTGAATTCTCTCCATGAACTCTTCAAGTGGTATTCCTTTAGGGAAGATCTCAGACAAGTTTCAGATTAATTTCTCTTGCAGGCCATTAATATTGAAACAAGTTCATCTGACCTAATAAAATGGTGAGATTTTCAACATGTCTAAAAGTGCATTTAGGGAATAGGAATTTGACTGCAATTTGTGAAAGCAGCATTCTTTGGCCTGCTTCTAATTAATATTTTTATTATCATTTTCCATGCGTGTCCACTTTGGCATCCATTATATCATTCCTACTAAAAACAAAAAGGGTTATTCTTTTCTTTGTGCACTTGGAAGGAAATCAGCACAACACCTTTCCTAGGGTTGGCGTTATCATTATTTCTTAGATCTGGGTGCATTACCAGAGACTTTGGATAGAGTTACAATTAGATGATTTTTTTTTTTTTTGCGTGGGAAGTAGATGTAAATGGGATTCAGAACAGGGGATTTAATAACTTGATTTCCTTATTTGATGAGGTTTATAGATTTCGGGGAGTACCCCAGAACCAAAACCTCTAAATGTGTAATTAAGTACACATTTGATACTTTAACATTTGGGATTTTTTTTTTTAAAAGGCTTGAGTTCATGCTACACAGTAATGGAAAATTAGCAGTCTTCATTTGAAGGCAATAAGGTATAGTAGCTAAAGAGTTGTCTTAAGAACCAGGAAAACCTGGGTTTGAGTCTGTAATACCATGCACAAGCAGCTTTCCAGAAGAATGCTACTGTGAACAGCTTTTAAAGTTCTGATTATAAGGGAAGGGTAATAGGTTCTACCAGGACTCTGATCCTTATCAGTGACCAGAAACCTGCAATTCAGTATGGAAAGAATTCACCAGGCTCAAGCAAACTTGGAAGCCGAGATGGTAAAAGTTAAGAGTTCTTATGGAAGCTGCAAACTTATAGAAGTCACAGGTATAGTTTTAAGGAGTCAAGAAAGTAAATCAGGTGTCAATTATGCTAACGAGGTGAGTAAGGGTGCTAATCCCTCCTCCCTAGGGAGGAGTTAAGGAGTGGTCAGGGCTTAAAGGAACATGCACTTTTAATATCAATTGTACAGGTGTATTGCCCATAATTCACTGGGAAGTAGCCCAAGGTGGGGCTACCTGGAGGTGTGGTTTTAGGCCTGAAATGTCACTAAGTCAGCCAGCAGTCAGGGCCAACTGAGAAGTGCCCAGTCTGCCACCCCTCAGTGTCATATTTGACAAGATGGATGTTGGGAACCAAGGCTAATGGAGACTCTGTATGGGTATAATTGGCTAAGGAGTTAACCTATAGATAGGGCATTGAAGGATTCATGGTGCAGCTGGCCACTCTACTAGGGGAGATAATATTTGCCTAAGCTAAAATGTTTATAGATGGTTTAGTGAAAGATTCATAGGTAGCTTGTTATTGTTCCAAGCAGGGGTTAACAGTTCATTAGTTGTTGCTGGGCAGAGTGCTGGAAGGGGGAAGGGGCAGAGTCAATGCTCTGGGGGGGGGGGCGGTGTGATTTTACAGACTGGTTTTACAAATTGATTTTACAGACATAGATTCCAAGCACCCCATTTACAAACTGATGTTACAAACTGATATTATAGACTGATATTACAAACATAGATTGATATTACAAACATATATATCCTAAGTACCCCATCAATTACATAGTACAGTGAACACTCTATTCCACAACAAATCAAAGCAAAACATTCACAGAAAACCAAGGTACAGCATTCACAATAATATAATTTATCATAAAAAATCACAATGTAGTATTCACAACAGCTTATCATTAAAATGACCACATAGTTTCCACCATAGAGGCCACAAAATTTTGAACAAAGAAAAATCATCTCAAAGTACAATAGTCAAAGTCTTCCACTCATGGGACACACTAAGTTAACTCAATCAGTCACTTATTCAGCAATCAATTACTAAGTATCATTAATCACTAAGTGCAATCATTAGAAAGTATATAGACCCTCCACCCCTAGGTCACTAGTAAACTACAATTTCATAACTACCCAGTACCCAAGAAGAGGTCTTTTCATCTTAACTCAAGGCAGGCAACTCCTACCTGAATCTACCAGTCACCTGGATTCAAAGGCAGACAGGTCCCAGTTTCTTGTCCAGCTCTCCGTGTAAGTCTTGCTCTACACTGAAGTTCACAGGGTCCAGTCCATCTCAAATCCTGCACAATTTCAGTTACTGGGAATTCAAGGCTCAACCAAGCCACAAACAGACAAAGTCCCTGCATCCCTGTCATGCTTCCTCAGCCTTCTGTAGCTTGTTCAAAACATTAGAATCATCTTATCCAACCTTCCCCCCTCCACGCTTCTGGGCTCCTGGGCTCCTCTTCAGCCTCCTGGGCCCTTCTTCAGAAGAAGCTCTGCCACCACAAGTTCTCAGGAAATTCTGACTCAGTTCTTGATTCTCTATTCTCATTTCTCCTCCCTAGCTGCTCTGCCTCCAGAGGCTCATCCCAAGAAATTCTGCCTGTCCCTTCCTGGGGTTTTTCCTTATATACACACACAGCATTAGCTTCCTGTTTTAGCCAACCCCTTCCTGTTATGTCAGGAACAGGTACTTGCTACCTTTGCTTAACTTGAAACATGGTGCTAAGTACCTGCTTACTTGCCAATACAAAAAGGGGTCTTCAAATTCAAATTATATTACCATTACAGAGTCCTGCCTCACATTCAACTCATCAAAGTAGTGATCCCCTCAATGTCCTAGACAACTCTCTAAAACCATGAGTTGCTGAGAAGGTCCTGGCCTGCACCACTGGAAGGAGTTTCTTCATGGAAGGTGTTCACAGTATCAACGAAATTACAGATCCAGTCCCTATCCTTCCTTTGAAAAGGAAAACTAATGCTGTAATTGCATATTACAAAAAGATAGATATTGAACCAGAAATTTTAATAGCATATGGCCAGGAGGTATCTTGAGATCCAATTTCACCTGTAAAATGATTTTTCTAAAAAAAAAAACCTCACTGTCTAAGGTTTTCTGGTTTTCTAATGTTCACCTGGTCTAAGAACAGACTGTTCAGGTAAGGATTATAACATCTCAACTGAATTCTCACAAAGAACAGTTGTATTACATGCTAACAAAATGGCCAGAGGGCTTCTCTCAAAAGAATATTTTAAGTTAAGAAAAACAAATCATTGTCTTTTTAATCAAAGATTCACCAGCCTGTCAACATAACCTTGTGCTAAGTGGGAGTTTTCCTAAGCAAGATACTATAGAACCACAGAATACCAGAACATGAAGGTATTCTTTCCCAACCTTAGTTAAGGCAAGTCAACAAATATTTATTAAGTGCCTACTATGCACCAAACACTTTGTTAAAGGCTGGGGATACAAAGAAGGGCAGCTAGGTGATGCAGTGGATAGAGTACCTGGCCTGGAGTCAGGAAGACTAATTTTCTTGCATTTAGATTTGACCTCAGACACTTACTAGCTGTGTGACCCTGGGGAAGTCACTTAACCCCTTTGCCTCAGTTCCTTATCTGTAAAATGAGTTGAAGGAAAAGTCAAACTACTCCAGTATCTTTGCCAAGAAAACCCTTAATGGGGTCACAAAGAATCAGATGCAACCAAAAAACTACTGAACAAGAAAGCGAATATGAAGAAAGGCAAAAGACAATTCCTGTTCTTGTGGAATTCACAATCAAATGGAGGAGAAAACACACAAGCAACTGTACAAACAATGGCAGATGCAGGGTAAAGTAGAGGTAATCTTAGAGGCAGGCCCTAAGGCTGAGGAGACCTGGGAAATACTTCTTCTACACAAGATAGTGTAGCTCATGACTGAGCATTTCCCATGCCCCAGATTCTCTCCTTCCTCCTCTCTGTCATCTTGCTTCCCTGGTTTCTTTCAAGTCTCCTACCTTGTGTGAGGAACAAGGCAGCTGGTGTCCCAGGATCATGGAGGGAAGGAAGGTATAAGAAGATTGGAAATTTAGACCAGGCAATGAAGGACTTTAAAAAGTACAACAGAAGATTTTATAGTAAATCCTGGAGGAACAGAGAGTTTGAGTTTATTAAGTAGATGAGTGAGTGACATAGTCAAACCAGCCTTTTAGGAAAATCAGTTTGACAGCTGAGTGTTGGATGAGCAGGGATGGAGAGAAATTTATGGCAGGATGAGCAACCATCAGGTTATTGTAATAGTCTAGGCATGTAGTAATGAGGGTCTTTACCGTGGTAATCTAAGTGTCAGAGGAAAGAAGGAGACATATATGAGAGATTTTATACTTATTCTATGGACTACTATCGCAGGGATAACTGGGAGGAATTGGGGTTTCTAAGACTATTACTCATGAGACCTTATCCATTGTGCTCCCCCATATCAAACGGCTTCAGTTGGCTTTTGGGGGCAGGTAGGTGGCACAATAGATAAAGTTCTGGGCCTGGAGTCTAGCAGACCTGAGTTCAAATCCAGCCTCTGACATAACTAGCTGTGTGATCTTTGCCTCTGTCTGTCTGTCTGTCCCCATTTCTTCATCTGTAAAACAGAGATAACAATAGTACCAGTCTCCCAAGGTTGTTAAGATCATATTTGTAAAATACTTAGCATGGTTCCTGGCACATAGTAGGTACTTAAAATCTTTGTTCCCTTCCCTTTTACAATAGGATATTTACTGAGAAGGTAAATACTAAGAATGCATTCTATTCTTGCATATAAGAAGTTTCTAGAGAGTAGGCTTAAGCTTAAAGCACAAAAATAGTCATACATACAGAAGACATATGGGGCCAAAGGTATCACCTGACTTTTGGACCTGTCTGCATATTTTGTAGTCCCTACCAAGTTCACTTCTGGGTGTGGCACCAGCAAAGATGAATCACTCCCTTGCTCCATAGTGAGTCAAGCCTTTGCTCAGTTAGTCTGACTCCTTATAGATCTTGGCATGTTGGTTTGACAGGTCAATCTATGGCTGGGCTGAGTCAAGCAGGCCACCTGTCTGCTATCTTTGCTCCTACCTGCACTCTACTGCTACTACTGGTTCTGTTTTTCTTGGGCTGCCAACTCCAAGTTGCCAAGGGGTTCTCTAATGGTTCTTTCAACATTTTGAAGCCCCCAAATCATACCCTGGTCACTTCCATCCTCTAAATACTAATTTACCTGAGATCAGAGAAGAATAAACACAAAATAAAGAGATATAAAGCAGATGAGTGGGATGAAAAACCCTTCCTCCTTTGGGCAGCTCCCAGCAGTTTTCTACTTTTAAAACTACCAGGGAAAAGAGCAAGATTCTCTGCTCAAAACCTGAGTGTTCACTTTCAGCTCCAGATTCTCAGACAATTACAATATTCTTTGTCACCCTATTACCAGTCACTCTGGTAGAAATAGGCTTACCAAGCCTCCATAAACTAGGCAAGGAACATTGTACATGTTCTACATATTCCACAAGGAACAGCACAAACCATGCATGTCCTAAGGACTGAACCCTCACATTTAGTCCCCATCCCTTCCCTGCATTTTACATGTTTAGCTTGAATCCTCATTCACATCTAAATAACAGGAAATTATATTCATTAAGCTACATTAAGCTACATTCCCCTCTTGTCCCCTCAAGTCTGGCTTCTCTTTTACTGTTTACCTCTGTATGAGTTAGTTTTTAGCTTCATTATACAGTCACTAAGATGCATTAGCATTGCCCCTGATCCTATCTAAGGGCAACATTTAGCTCCCCTCAGATGCTATTCATCCACAAGTACATGATGAGGTACTGCTTTTTATCCTTTGATAATATCTATAGTTCAGTCTTCATTGCTCCCATTTCCTCCCTTTTTTGGTCCAATCTGAATAACCAGTCATCAATCCTTAGAATATAGTCACATCTCTTGTCAAATAAGGGCTAGAGTGACAATGGAAGGGTAGCTCCTCCAAAGGAAAGTCACAGGCCATGAGGCACATTATAAGACTTTGGATCTTTGGATCTGAGCCTGTTCTTTCCCAGACCTTGATCACTCCACCCCAGTGTTTAATCAGTTTAATCCCTTGTCCACCATAACAGAAAGAACCTTTAAGATCATTCTAGTGCAAAATTCTTTATTTTACAGATGAGAAAACCAGGGCTCAAGAGGAGAAATAAGTTACTTCAAAGTCACACAGAAAGTTAGCAGCAGGGATAGAACTAAAATGTAGCTGATAATTATGTATTTCTTTAATCATCTCATCTTTCTCCTAAATCTTGCCTCTAAAAGTTATTCTGAAAACAAAACAAAACAAAACAAACAAACAAAAAAAAAAAAACTTAAATTATCTCCTGTACTGCATTATCACCATTTCATAGATGAAGAAACCTAGGCTTCGAGTGTCAGTCATGACTCAATGCAGGCCTCCTAAATCCAGTGCCATCCCACTAACCTGTCCTTTAGCAGTCAGAAATGGAAGAAAATAAGAAAGCTGCCCAAAGGAAACTGATTCTATACAAGAGGGCACAGTCAGACTCAAAACAATACAAATTTGATTTGCATTATTGTTTATTATGTTAAAGATGTAATATCTTATAAATTTATCTGTTTATTTGATATATAAGTATAGAAATGTATTATAATATGATGAGGTATGGGCTCTAGGAGCACCCTGGAGCTCTCCTTGAGTCCTTGAGGTACAGGCTCTGGGAACTTCCCTTAGACTCTGGATTAAATCGTCTCATTTGATGAGGCATTTGCATGAGGCAATAAGCCTTACATTGTGGCTGCGCCCAGACCTCTAGCCTAGTTACTAACTGCTAACCACTAACATAGTTACTAGCCTAGCCCTCTATTGTTCATCTACTTCCCACCCTTAATCACTCATTGACCTTATTAACTCCTCCTGAAGACCCTCCCCAAACTCCTCCTCTAGACCACCCCTAGATTCCTCCCACAAGAGAACTTTTAATAAATTTTACTTTTCTTTGGCTGTGAAGGCTTGAGTCAAATTCATTCGGCAGGACCCGGCATGTTGGTATTTTGGGGTCTCCAGAGCAACCCTAACCCTCTTAATGGGTAACCTCTTCATAATATACATATACACATACACACATATATTATATATATTATACCTATTATATATATTTCCACTTAGTACACCCAATAATAGCCAGAACCAAAAGATGTTCAATAGTAAACTGTCCACATTATTTACCTAACATGGCATTTCCCAGTTTTACTAATTGTACATTTCATGTGGTAAATTGTCTTATGAAATGTGTTGCTTAAGAAACAAAAATGAAAAAAAAAATCTTCAGAGAGAAATAAACTCAGTGAACAGGTTATGACTTTTTCCACTCACATTTGTTTTTGTCAAGTACTTTCTCCCTGTGGTTTAAACTCAGAGCTTCAAGCCACAGCAAGGAAAAAGAAATCCTCAATCTTCACTTAGTTGACAATGTTATTGCTAGGAACAGAAACATGTGACCTGTATATCATTGGTTCATCCCATCACTTAGAGTAAAGATGAAAAGTAATAAAAACTAGGTAAGTGAAAAGAGACCTAAGACAGTCCAGGCTGTGATGTGTTGCTGAGGGGAAATGGAATGAAGTTCATTATTCTTTTTGACCTTCTCTTAGCTAGACCATCCATTGCTGTATACAGAGAAGAGAGGAACATGAAAAGGGAAGGTTAAAAACAATTTCCTCACCATGGCTAGTAGAGCCCTAGGGATATTTGCCTAGTCAAGGAGGCATGATAAGGACTAAGTACTCAAATGGGTTTCAGATGATAAGTTAGATAACAGTAGAACTCACCTATTTAGAGAAGACAA